>OZ007545.1:271561-323784 GCA_963931895.1 Eupithecia pulchellata
TACCAATTTGGGAACACCTAAATAATGAGGATAGAAAAAAAAACCGTTGACACCAGTCGTAATATTATTGTAGTTTTGAGTAGTTGGAAATGCAGTGATTGAATAAACATTAAAACGATTTTTCTATCATTAGTAGTTTTTTCATAATTTCTTGCTGAATTTTGATATCAAGACACGTGTGGAGGTGTGTATTGGTTTTTAACTATTATATTATGCAGATAAATATAATCTCCCTGATTCCTTACTATATGTATAATATAATAAGTAATCGATGATTTGTAGCATGTTGCAGTAACTTATTATGATAATCTATATTTTTGTGATGTTCAAAACATTACTGTGCCAATTCGGGTACAGTGGCCACAAGTATACTAAATTTATCTACATTTTTCCGAATTTCAAAATGAGTCTTAGGCGTAGAATAAGCGCTGGTAACAACTTTCAAGGCTTAGAAGAGGCTATAAATTTCATAGAAGAAGACAGTGGCGGTTGGGAGTATGACTTGGCGATAATTCCTCCAGAACCCAGTGTCGTCACTGATGAAGAAGAAGGTTTAGACAACAACGATGCTGTATCTAACCTTCCAAATGAAGTTCCCGAAGTATTGAGGTATTTATCTGTGATGTTGGTGTTCACTCGGATTCAGAAAATAGCAGTGACGATAAGCCTCTAGCTGCCAAGAGAGCTCGAATTTAGAGCCGATGTACCTCACAGATGATCATCCGACAAGACCGAGTCCTTCTACATCAACTGCACCAGTTTGATGGTGTACCCCGAATTATTCCAACTCCCACACAAAATCTGACGTCCGAATACTAAACGAAAGTCTCGTGAAAGAAGCAGTGACAGAACTTACACCTGTTCCAATATATGAAATGTTTTTGATGAAGAAGTTTTTGCCATGAGTGCGGGCTTTAGTATTTTGTACGCGAGTCAAAATCACAGACACAATTTTACGGTCAGTGCTGGAGTGCTACAGATTTGCTTTGAAATACTAATATTGTCTGTTTATCATACATAAGCTACCTAGAGAATGCATGTATTGGTCATTAGATAAAAAACAAAACCAATCTGCTCGTCCTTCAACATCAAACATTTTTTTTGTTTGCAACTGGATGGCGGCGCCGACCACGTACCTGAAAAGCTCCCGAAATGAGTAGGCTGTTATTTGCCATATTAAAAGCCGCTAGAAGCTGTAAAAAATGCAAGAAAACCCTGTGCACCGAAAAGCCTTCGTTAGAAAATTATCACTCATAAGTGGCCACTGTGCCAATTTGGGCACACCCCTTGAAAATACTGAAAATAAAAAAAAACTAACGTTTTTCCTTTTCTCATATTTTTTTGTGACCCATAGAATAAATAAATAAAGAAAGTTTCGGTTAAATCTATGTAGTTTTTGTTTGACCATTAATGGGTTAAATAATAAAATAAATAAATTAAATTAAATATAATCAAGTATTGCCGTGTGGTGCCGGCATAGAATTTCACCACCCCCAAATGATGAGTAATATCATCTATTGCGCTCATTAGGGGAGGCCTATGTCCAGCAGTGGATTATTCTAGGCTGGTGATGTGATGTATTACCTACTATATAAATATGGTTAAATATTAGTTTAATTCAGAAAGCAGTTACGGAATGGTTCCTCATTTTAAACCTAAATATTAGGAAGATTCAATAACTTTATTTCTTTAGACTTACAAAATAAGCACCAGAAAAGTCAAACTTCATGCAGATTATCTCTTCACTTAAATTTTTTGTCGATTAGTGGAAGAAGTGAAAGAGAAACCACTACTACATTCATATATAACCTATGTGTCTAATACATGTTTGGTTTGCGTATCTAAATCAAAATTTTATGTGATTTAGATAGATGTCAATAATTATTTTTAAACGTATACCCAAAGCTAATGATGATGCAGATGGAAGATGAAAATCCTAAAACAATTTAAAAAATCTATGAAAGAAAAAATAATCGTCCATTTTTTCAGTGTCATCAAACTTTCAGATTTTTCATGACAAAATTAGCTGATGAAAACCCTCTAGCATAATCAGTTATCAAAGCAAGTAACCCAATATCTGACAGACTATCAACACAACACCGGGAAGCAAACGCTAAGTACAGCATTTACATGGCGTTTGCTCTCGTTGTAATAAATCCTATCACCGAATTACAGTATACTTCCTAGAGCAGAACTGCATCTGGGACGAACTACATCTTCACTTGCTTCAGGTGGTCAAATACTTCATAATATAATATACTAATATAAGCCTTTATTGCTGTTTTTTTACAGGGTTTAACTTATTGTTTTCTATGTTAGTTATTATTCTAAATCGGCAAACGTTTATTTGTCCGTGACAGCTTGTTCTCCGACATAGGCCTACTCTAAACATTTCCATATAGTCTTGTCCTTTGCTGCACGGATCCATAGTGGACTGGCTATTTTCTTTATATCGTCTTCCCATCCCATGAAATGAGAACTGTACCTTGAGTGATGAAATACTTAACTACCCTCAATGATAACTGTAATCGTTTACCTTGAGCGGTGAAATACTTAACTACCCTCAATGATAACTGTAATCGTTTACCTTGAGCGGTGAAATACTTAACTACCCTCAATGAAAGCTGTAAAGGTTTACCTTGAGCATCATCTCCGACTTGAGCTTGCCGTCCTCGGGCACGTTGTCCGGGTTGGGCGGGCCCAGCGACGAGTAGAAGTCGCTGAAGCTGGACAGGTGGTCGCGGAACTCCGCCGCCGTCGACATCGCCAGGAATATCTGACTCCGCCGCCCGTCTGCGCCGATCTATAAGCAGGAAACAGGCTGATACTCATAGTATATTGCAACTAACTAGAGGTTAAAGTGATACCTTATCTAATACTTACATGCACCCAGGAAACTATTAAAAAGAACGCTACTTTCACCATTACCTTTAAAAAAGGTAAAAAAAAATGGCGTTTCTACGCTTTGGACATCTTTTAATTGGATTAAAATGAAATTATTTTAATAACTGTGAAATGCATTACATTATTAATACTCGTAACAGTCAATATTATAAATATTATGAACCTTGTTTGCGAAATGTAATTTGGTGTTATCGATAAATTGTATTGTATTAGATTGCCAAGAAATTCTGTTTCATTCAGTGTGTACCGATACATACAATCATCATCATTCTCTACGTGTGTTCTGCCCATACACTGCTAGATAATGACTACCCGCATAAGCCACAATACCTACACAAGTTTTCACCATGTCGTATCCAGCATCTCCCAGCAGTCTTTACAGATCGTCAACTGGCCTAAGGGTCATAGTATGTTTAAGTTCAGAGTCCACGTCTTCAATAACACATCAACCTCAACATTTGTCAGTTCTGTGGCAGATGTGTTAGGTCCGGTGTCGCAGTGCCGTACGGAAGACACATCAACCTCATTACCCCAACGTTTGTCAGTTCTGTGGGAGATGTGTGGGGTCCGGCGTCGCAGTGCCTGGTAGTGGACTCACCTCGGCCACTTTGATGAACCGTCCGCGGCGGTTCTGCTTCACGTCCAGGTAGAACCTCTTGGACTGGATCTGCAGCATCTTCGTCGCCAGCTCCTGCTCCTGCTGCTGTTGACCTGCGCCGAAACAAACATTACTCGTTTACAAATACTGCTGGACAATTCAGACAGCATCATCTTGCTTCACAAATACTGCTGGACAATTCAGATAGATCTTGCTCTAGAATACGGGTGGTATGGGATGGGTGGTACCCACAACACAAAGGCGTATTCCAGAGCAAGTTGACTGATCTTATTTAAGATGATGCTTATAGTGGTAAATTTAATCAAATCAGTTCCTTGTCGCCAAAACTACACTTATTGGAGATGACGATACAAATTAATAAAAGGACGTCGGATGTTGTTTTTAGTGTGTCATGATATTTTAGTTTAGTTTTTGCAATATCTGAGTTGGCCCCAGTGTCTAGGATTAATGAAGTAATAGTTGTGTGTTCAGTATCAGCTGCAATATATTTATACGTTTATTACGAGCACGTCTTATTAATTGTTACCTTTATCGAAAGCTCATCGTTCATCGTGCATTGATCAGACTTCTCAAAATCATGAATTCAAGCCAGTTCAACAACATTATCATTACAGTCTGTAGACCTCCACTGCAAGATTTGAGCCTTAATATTAACCTAATCAACTTTCATAGATAAAGCACTTTACACTTTTTTCAAGCGTGTGTGAGAATTATGTTGCTTATCGTGATTATTTATCCATAACTTTTATACATAAATCATGTAACAATTGCTCGTTGAAATAGAAAAAAACCGTGTGATATAAAGAGCTGGTTAACGCAACTGCATGCACTATTGCACTGCATTGCATCCGTAATTAAGTTGCATGTTTTGAAGAATTAATAAAGTAACAAGGTAGGTACTTCAAGTGGCTTTACGCGCGTTTGGTAGTTATGCCATGTCACTTGCTTGAGAGGCGGATTGGTGAAGGTAGTGGAGGTGTTTTATATGCAAAGATCGAAGCTAATCCTCTCCCTCTGATCCTTAGTTCGCTGGACGGACCGGTCAAAGCTAAACACTTTTCGCATCATATATTATAAATTGTTCACACGTTTAATTGTGAGTAAAAAGATTTACGAACTTTATTAAACTGCTACCCAAAATTCCAGTAAATATTAAAGATCGGACAAATAAACAAAGCCTTTCTAATTGATTGTGAGTTTGTTGAGTTTATGTACACCACATAGATATGTGGATCAGAGATCAGATGATCTGTATGTCAAGTTATCATTTGATAACAAAATCGGATCAATAATATTGTGAAAACTCGCCAAATCATTAGCATAGTGGACATATTTAGAGAGGCTGCAAGTTTCATACCAGTTCCTAATCTTTATTGGATACGTTATTTCAATAATACATTTTTGTTAGTTGCAATTTTATATTCTCCTCATTTCATTCCGACTAGTTGATTTGGGTTGTCTTCATTTCAATCTATCTAAAATGGTAATATTGTCTGCTTGGTAACAAATAGATTACGTATCATTGTTACAGTTTTCTCTAAAATTTCAGAAATTATACACACTAAAACGACGGGTTTCACAGTTTTCATACGGATCTTTACTTTTTTTAAAAGCATTGGGGTTTTTGACATTGACTCGGCATTCCAAAACTGACACTGGCCGTAGAGAAAAAGCAAGCACCGTGCGCTATACAACCTCTTTTTCTATTCTGACGCACCATAATAGAAAAAGAGGTTGAATATACAGCCCACGGTTCATTTATTGAATTTTTCATGCGGATCCCTAACTTTTTAGAAAATATTATATAGCCTATGTTCATCACGGAAAATTAAGGATTCTAATGGTGAAAGAATTTTTTAACTCGGTCCAGTAGTTTCGGAGCCTATTCAATTCAAACAAACAAACAAACAAACAAACATACAAACAATCAAATCTTTCCTCTTTATAATATTAGTATAGATAATTAACAAGTGCCATTGAAAATAATCTATTTTCATTACCATACCTAAATAAAAAAAACCAGGATACATCATAATAAGACTTCTCTAAGATTCATTTTCTTTGTTGTGCGTAATGTTTTCCGTAGCAAATAGTATAATTCTACAACTTTTAATGAATTCGACGACCAATTTGTCGCACGCAGCGGGCGAACGACAAATGTTCCAGGTGGCCTAGGTATTTTCTAAATAATATCTATCTAGATGTAATTTAATGTCTGGTTTTAAGCATTTAACCCATAACACAAGCTCTTGGTTTTGGTCTATGATTTGTACAGCATCATTTTAAGTAGGCATTTAAATAGCCCTCACACGCAAAGGCCATCAAAGCTAGTCCTCAATAAACAGCTTAAAGTTCAATGACCATTAAAAACGAAATGTTATTAATGATGATGAATAATATTTTAAAGTGACGCGATCAAAACACATTGATATTAGTACTAGTTCAGTAGGTAGGTGGGTAGACATTAACACATGTCATTACGAATTAATGTCCCTCGCGACCTGTACGTAGGTATGTAGATATCATGAATAGATTAAGGGACTACTCTAATTGGATTAAAATACGTTTCCATGGTAAGAGAACAATCGTAGGATGGGTGTACCCTTACTACAAGCAGAATTAATAAGTTAAAGTTAGCGGGCTTATTGCTTTGTTTAAATCAATGGAATCGTTCCTTTATGGACTTCAGTTTTGAATGGATCTGGCAATCTTCCAAAAATCTAAATCAAAATCAAAGTACTTTATTTCCTTCAGACCTTACAGGACTCTTGGACCATTGATGTATTGCAATTTCATGGAAACGAAATATTGATTCTACATACGAGTATATAACCAACCCGCGATAAAACAAACGTCAACGAGATCGGCCAAATTGCAAGTGTTTAGCCAACAGCTACCTAGCCGCTTCTAGTAGCTAGGAAATGTCTGTTTTCATATTTTGAACTCAACTACGCGCCACCGCGGTACCTTGGAAGCAGACCAGTTAGCTACCATAGAAGCAACCAGCTTGTCTACTCTACCTACCTAGTTCTACGTATAATGGAGTGGTTCTATACACTTACCGGAGTCAAAGTTGTTGCCGCCCGCATCCATACCTTGACCATGATATCCTGAAAACATAAAAAATTATAATTAAAACTTATTTTAATTGTTTTTCGTACAACGATATCTAACCTCTTACTTTAAAATTACCTTCATTTACGTCAATAGTTATTATAAATACAATTTATATTCTTCAAAGAGGTACGGAAATGTCTGTCTAATTATATTTGCAAATTTATTCTTACACATTTCGAAATTTCCCAAAGCAATATGTAAACCAATTAATTGTTATATTTGCCATCGGCACATTACCTAAGCCGGGCGGCGGCGGGGCGGGGGGCTGTAGGGTGGGGGGAGAAGAAGCCGCCAACCTGCCTTATAATAATTATGAACATCAACATAGCTCTTGCAATAAATTAAACACAAATGTTTAGTAAACTGTTTATTGGTTAACAACTGAAATCAGAATATTTTGCCGTTAAAAGAATAGTGAAAAAATATTTCAACTTTAACAACAATATCGTGAATAACCTGGTTACCTATTTAGTAAATGTACCTACAGCTTCAAAACGATGATGATAAAAAATATTTACGCATTCTGTCTGTAATCATCAAACGCATGGCAGCGCGCCAATCGAGAAAAATCTTAAAATCTAGGAATAAGTCGAGCAGATAAGTAGTATTCAATTCACGCGACGCTTCATCATCCACAGCCCGTGGCATTCCCCTGTTTGATGGCCTCTGTGGCGCAGTGGGCGGAGGTCCGACGCAGGAGGCTCCACGATTGTTTCCCGCCTGAGGAAAAAAAAGTTCGATCTGCGCGTATTTTTATGTGTTATCATCATAAAGTATCGTGATTGTGTATAAAGTTATTATAATATCCTTAACACCAGCTCTGTCGAGCTCGGGACGCTTAGGAGTATTTTTGACAATGGTGAAGCAGAATCGTCAAAAAGAATCTTTAGATGGAAGGATCTTTACAAAGTGCTGGTGGTGCTATTTGCACGGAGATTTGTACTTATCATTAGACGATACCATTGTCGATTAAATTAGTAAATCAAGTGCAACGAGTAGGGTCCCAGTATGCTTCACAATTACGTTGGATATGATAATATTCCCGGTACACACCTAGGTACAATGTGAATGTGCGTTGTAGCTTTGCCATTTCTGAAACCACAGATTTCAATTTAGCAATTTCAGAGGATATTCCATTGTTTTTTTCCATTATGTAACGACAAATACGTGATAATCAAGTGATAGTCGTCTAGGTATCGTCTAATTAAAGCCTTTTCACATATCCAAGTTCAAATTACAAAAAGATATTTGTTGTATCCATAGGTTTACCGGAGCAAGCGTCTGTGAATATCAGAGTGATCGAGTAACGATCTACCCTCAAGAGATTACACTTTCTTGTATCTCGTCCTATGCTTACATCTTTATAGAGATCTACGTGGCTACGTACGAGTATGTTTGGCACCAGAATTTGTCGCATTCCCCATATAGGTATTCGTTCTCCCATGAATAAAATGCAAACGCGCAGGCAAGCCGTGAACCCCCAGTCAGAAGTGGGCCAGCGCAGAGAATGCCGACCGCACGCAACTAACATGCATGCACCCATGCACCATTGGACACGGTAAATGTTGAGCTGCTTCCTTTCCTTTGCATTATGTTATTTCGTTTTCATAGTTTAATTGTGTATTGTAGAGCGCTGAACATTGCAGGCGATGATTTTTTTAATCAAAATTTCTAACCATTGGCAGATTAATAATTTCGTGTTGTATTATTTTGGTCTTTCAGCGCCTCTCACTCAGGGGACCCATCCATCAATACTTAGGATTAAGAAATTATTGCTGCCATACAAAGTCAGACAGAACTCAGTGACCAGGTGAGGCGACATTATGGTCACAGTATGTAAACTTTCCTAATACCCATTTAGGGTGTTACAATGGAAGAGCTAAGTCAGTTATGGGCCAAGAAAGATGTAGTAAAAGTCGTAATAATGTTAAATAATTTAAATTTATAACGAGTCGCTAAGTAAGTATCATTGACATGAAAGTCATTAACTCTCATAAAATATTCCGCGTTGTTCATGCATAAAATCTGTCCGTAACTAAGAGGTCATGTTATGAAAAAATATTTTCTTATAAAGAATAAAATCATTCCGTAACACACTTCCCGACGTAGCTCGTAACAAGATAACAGTCTGCAAATCTGCAATCCCTTTAGCACAAAGGAGAATAAAATGTCAGCGTGTTGTTCCATAGTTAACTAATAGTTATGCATTTCTACAAGATTTTAATTTATCAGACAGGTTTTTACGATGATTACAAAATATATAAACAATATTTAGACAGAATCGAGACTAAGTATTGCAGATCATGCAATAATAAAATATAATTGTAAGCAACTCTTTACTTGTGGAAAACAATGCAAGCACATTAAAATAAAGTTATTCCCATTTCATAAAAACGAATGAACTGGCGAATCTGGCGATGGCTGCTGGGGACAGATAAACGACCGAAATGGCACAAGCCTTTTATGCGCACCTAAGTGGTTTGACTCAAAAAATCGCGAGAATATTCAAACCGAATCTGCTTTCAATTATTCATCTCACCTAACTGCCAGCGCACTGCGCACAGTATTCTAGACAATGATAGATGACGAGATGATTCACAGGAGGTAGGAATGGAGGTAGTTTTCACACCTTGGGGGCCTGGCAGACTAGCCCCTTTCTGAATACTAGACTAAGTTGTTGGTCAATTATGGCATCTGCAATCTGCAAGGCCCACTGGTCCGAACAGAGCAACGCGAGCGTATTGATTGCTGGGTTGCGGGCAGTAGTAATTTGGCATGAGAAACTATGCTGCTAGTCCTCGAGACGCAAAATACCAGTGTGTCTTATTAAATCTTGGCAGCAAGACGTGAAATAGATCCTGAATTCCGACTATTAAATACGCCATCTTGTATCTAGTACCATTACAGCATTTGTCCAGACACGTGTAGATCGATTCAAAGGAAATTAATATTAACGGCAATGAACAGCTAGCTCACTTTATTAGTCTGCTGCAGCTGTGGGGTTACGTCATCGTGTTCGCCTGAGCTGTGAGTGGGATAGGCTAGACTTCACACGCCCTGTATTCAGCCAATCAATATAACTGCAAAGCGTTCAGCACTGTCTTTTTGATTGTTATTCCTATCGTTATCAAACTTAACAAAGTCGCTGTCATCCAAGCACATGCCCTAATTATCGTTCATAAATAAAGTAGTTAGTGAACCTAATATTTATGATGGAGTATACCAGTGACGCAGCTGACGGTTTCAGGTCACGAATAAATTATCCTATTCCATATCACCTTGGGCGCTAACTGGCAGATCCAACCGTCTCGCGTCGCCACTGGCGCGTCGGTAACAATCAGTTCCGCGCGAGAGGAGCTGAGGGTTTAGGATTTAACCGATCGTAGCCTTAATAATAAATCGAGCGGAACATCCACCCGGAGTAAGAATTATTACGCGTGGAAAGCCGACGACAAAGGTATAACTTTCCCTTTGAGACTCTTCTTATTTCAAAGTTCTAAGCGTTGTCTAGCGTCACAAAGAGGTTACTCTATAGTCTGAGACTACCTCTGTACCGGTCTAAAAGTGGCAACTGCGCGGTAAAAAGGAAGGGTTTTAAAAAGTAGCGCGTTACTAAAGCCAGCAGGGTCTGCGCTGGCTGGCACCTCATAGCAACAAGTCCAGTCAGGCTGCTCTCAACGCTGCGTCTCAAGGCCACAGGACAGGACCCAAGGCTGTCCCTAACAAAAGTCAAGGAAGATGAAATAAATAGGGCCGTAACACACGCCAGGACGAGGAAATGAATAGGGTGCTTCACAAAAGATTACGTAATAAACGTTTTGTGTTTTTTATCAAGTCTAACAAAATTAAATAAGATCAAGAGCGAACCACACTAATATATCAACTACTAATATTATAAAGAGGAAAGATTTGTTTGTTTGAATTGCATAGGCTCCATAACTACTTACTGCACCGATATGAAAAATTGTTTCACCATTACAATCCTAAATTTTCCGTGATGAACATAGGCAACAGAATTTTTAAAAAAAATATTAGGGTTACGCATGAAAATTGAAATTTTTGTTAAATACCGTTAAGTTAATACCGTTAATAAAGTTGGGGCGGACCACTAGTAAATTATAATATGACTGAATACAAATAAACACATTAAAATGCATTATAAGTATATACAGTATTGTATTGACATGGAATGTTATTAGTTTTTACCTTACATTATTGCTCTAGGACTAGGTAATCAGATTGTGATAAACGGGGTTGTTAATTATTAATTACAGAAGACATTATTATAGGTGTCTAAGTATGAAATATTGCTGTTTTATCAATTTCGTTTTATTGTGTAAAATATATTTTTCATTCAAAATAATAAATTTGTATTCTGATTTCTGAATGATGTATAATGAAAATTTATTAATGTTTAAAATGTATATAAACTATTTTCGTGGAGGTTCTGCTAAAAAATAATATTAAAAACAGCTCATTTCGTGTATTACTTTAAATCCTTAAGTTCGTTATATTTTCATTTTCTTTTAATTTTTTGAAAGTAACAAATCGACGAATACTTTTACTTTTTTTTTGTATTTTGTGACGTGTCCAAGAGATCCTCAGTTTCGTGTATAAAATAAGTGTGATGATGTTATTTGAAAAGCGTCGTGGCGATGTTAATTCCAGCAATATTAAAATAAGCCAGTAGTTGGGTTAGTTGTAGCCCCGCCTCAGCCCAGCAGGCAAGAGGTCGCCGTGTCCAGGCTAGAGTTACAGGCAGGACATCGACACCGGTTGGGCAAGGCTGGGACCGCACGCGAGTGCCAAATGTGCACTGATTAGCGACCGATATGCGCAGGTTGCAGCAATCCAACATCACGGTTCAATAGTCCTTTACGACTTTCTCTGTTCGAATTATTCACAATAATATCTGTATTGAAATTATAGACAGGAAATTTAAGTTAAGAAAAAATCAATAACACCTCAATCAATTTATAATAATTTATGGCATAAAATTTGAATTTTCTTATTACTTATTTTGTAAAACTAAAAATTAAGTTATTGGTATCTGAATTATAAAGTCTCTTTGTCTGTTACCTCTTTAAGTCTGAAAGGATCGTGATAATTTTTTGCAGAACAGTTACAAACGTAGCCTACGTCGTTCCCTGGGGCACTCCCTACACCCACAGAAGCTAATTGTATCCCGGAAAACGCGTGCAAAGTCGCCAGGTAACATCAGGCCGGGATACAAGACGTTTTGCGACTTAAGCAAGTCTGTTCATCTGTTCTAACTGCAGGTGTTTTTTTCAAATGTTATCGTTGCTAAGGCCAATTGATGCTGCGTGAGTTTTTCAAAATTCGTTATTTTTTATTGGGATACTAATAGACCGTTAGCTACTAAAGTGCTTTACGGTTTAACATTAAAATTTTTATTTTATTCTTTTGTTACCTAATTGTTTTTTTGTAGTTTATGATAATAAATTTTTGTATTTACTACATATCTGTGATAAATAAGCAATATTTTTTATGCTTTTAATGACGTTATTTATTGCATTTTATGTATAATGTTGCATTGATTGATGAAGTACTTGTTATTTTTTGTTATTTCATTACCATTTACAAAATGTGAATCTACTGTCGTTTCTTGTCATCTCGAGTAGAACTTTTCCGAGCTTTGTGAAAGTTTGTATGTTTGTTACGCTTCAACCGATAATACTGAATGGACTGGACTGATTTAATTCTGGATTTGGAGTATAATATACTACTGACTACTTTTTAGCCTGGAGCAAAGTGTGCGAAGCTAGTAGGTAAATATAAATATATGAGACAATTTAAGAGCCACTTTGTACAACATTATAGTTATAACTATAACTCATAAGTTTATTAGCAGAAATTCGAGCAGATTCTCGTCAGAGGCGATTTTAATTGTAGTTATTGTTGCATAGTGCCATCCGATCTCATGACCTTCGGAGCACCGCCGCCGTTGCCTCTCTATGTGCTTTGTTATTTCATGGCCAGTATCAATTCCATCTGCGAATTGCCCGGGCTTCACACTAATATTATAAATGCGAAAGTTTCCATCTATGTTTATTAACTTCTTTACGTCAAAACTACTTAAGAGATGAAACGGTCTATATCTATACCTGGAATATATCTTTTTCATCACATACATACTTATTTCCGAGGGCATGAAAATAAACATTTTGAAAGAATGCAAATCTGCGGCAGAAACTAGTTTTTAAAAAGCAGATTACATTGATGGGAACACAACACAGTTTTTGAGATAGAGAAATTATTTGGGAAGACCAAAGTAAAGGATGTTGGATTGTATTGTATGAAAGGTGACATATTGTGCAAGTGTCTGGTACCGGCTTATCTTCACGAAGTTCTAATTCTAATTCTAAGTGGGGGAACTGAGATCTGCACTGACATCTCGCATGGGAGTGTTTTGTGCATTATCCCCCTGCCTGAACAGGCAAACCTAACCTAACCGAACCAAACCAGCCTTGAAGTATTCACGAAGTTCAGCGCTATGATTTATGATTTCTCCACACATGCTTATATTTATTTTTGTCTGTATCTTTTTTGTCTCTACGATTTGGCAAGAATTTTTAGAAAAAGATTTGGAGAAAAATATTTGTTATCTTTGACATAACTTTACATAGAATAAAAGAAAAAACATATTTTGATTCCGACTCCACCCCTGGGATAAAATCAAGAAGAGCTGTACGAATTATTTCTTATTTCTAATATTAAAACAATAATTATAACGAAGTTAGTTAAAGTAATTCGTTGGGAATGGGAAGGAAAGTATGTGCTCGCAACTGCGGAAATGTTTGTGCGTAAGTATTGTTAGCGAAATACAGTCGGCCAAGAAAGTTGCTGAACGAATGTATAGATATTTCTCTCCATTATGCATCAATCAGTCTGTGTCTGACCAAGATATCGGATAGATTTTCTCTTTACTGGTGTATTTACTTTTAAAATAAATTAAAACCGATAAATAATGTTGAAATTGTCGAACGAGAGATTCAACTAAATCAAACGCATCACCATTTTCAACTTTATTTGTCAAGCGCTAAGAACTACTAAATAATACTACTAATACCTAAATATTGCCTTTATACAGCCCCTTAACAATGGATCTTCTTACAAAGGACACATCATCAACCATGTCTTTCATAAAGTGCTTGAGACACAGTCGTTTTGATCATTGTTTAGTGAAGCAGCTGAAGCAGTCTGAAGGATTATGCAGACTTCAATATGAATTCTTCAGATATTGTTGTAACAGTTTTAAGATAATTCAATTGCATCAAAGGAAATTAATAGTATTAGGATTTTATACACAAAAAATATTGAGTTGGCCAGTGAGTATTATAAATTATAAGTAAAAAAACCTATTCTACTACATGTATACAAGTTAATTGCGCGATAACCTCGTACGGGAACTACCAGTTGTTTGTTATTCTAGTTAAAAGTTTACTGAAAGTATTTCTTTATCACATTCTATAGTTATTTCATGGTACCTATTGAAAAGACAATACCTAATACGAATTGCGGTAGGTACGTAACAATAAACTGTCAGCGAAAATAATTAGACGGCCTAATTAAGAGCTGAACTCACCCTGCAAAATTCAGCTAAATTGGAGGGGTAGTAACGGAGGGACAAGGCCGTCCGTACAACCCGATACCCGATATCTGGCAACATTGCTAGGAAATAACGCTTACAGCGATGGACTAATTGGATTTTCATTTCCATGAAAGATGGGATTGGAATGAAAGCGTGTTGTTTACATTATGAGTGTTCCCGTGAAAATCTGCTAGACTACGCCAGCTTTAAGCTTTATTGGCTATTGCCCGCGCCTTCGCACAGTTTTTTTCTTCATGTTATTCCAGGTTCCAAGTGTTCTGCTTACTTTAGGGCTAGATAATGCTGTGTAAATTGTCTTGCATCATTATTAATAAATTTACTAATATTAGTGTAAAGTGTGATATAACCAAATTTAGTAACAATACCGCTCAACTCTAAAGTGTAAACTTGCGGTGCCAAGTGTAATCTGCACAGAGGTCATAAATAACACTGTTAGTGACCTAGATTACAGTTTAGTAATGTTTTATACCCGTTATACAAACAAACTACGGACAGCTAGGTATAATAATACATTTCTGAACAACTGTGAACTGTGAAGGCATTTCATTTGGTTAGGATTGTTTCGATTGCTAGCTTTAGTCAGTGGCTTCGCATGCCTATTTTTGGGATGAAAAGAAACCTAGGTTATTATTACAGCCAGTTTTTATGTAACATTCAAGACATACCTTAAGTAATATTGAGAAACAAATACTTAATAGAAAAATATGAAAATAAGAAAAAAAAAAAAACAAAAAAAAAATTTCCATTCTAGACTCTTGGACACATTACAATATACAACTAACCTAACACTGGGAAATTCGCTTCAATATTTTTAAGGTAAAGAAGTGAACAAGAAAATGTCAATAGGTATTAAACTATTTATTAAGATGTGTGATTTATCGCGAAAGTACTATAAATGGTACTGGAACCGAACCGGAAGTATAATCTTAGGGAATGTTTAATTAAGGGGGGTCAGCACGTGAGCCAAAAAAGGGTTCTACTATTTTATAGGTTCTACAATACCTTAAAATCTGTGTGTATTGTCCGGCATTATTATTATTATACCATTAATATACTAGTTATTGCATACATTTTTAGCGCATTGTAAGGCAAATGGCCTCTCGTGGAAAAACGAGCGTCGAGTAAGGTACTAGTTGAGGCTTTAACGGTTTAACCTAAATATTATTAAGGCGAGTATTTAGCAAAATTAATGTCATGGCTTATTTGTAAGCAAATTTAACGATTGCAAGCGATTTGCAGCCACTGCATGCATACCTACATGTGTTTAGGATTAGACTAAGAGTATAATAAAACCTAGGTAAACGTTGGTTTTATAAAATTATAACTTGAAATTAAGTAGGTGTTTTTTGTCTGACTTTATTCTAGAATTATACCACAGTTGTACTCTACGAGTTCTAGATATTATAATGCCAACCAAGGCATTTGAAGACTTCAAGAAAACTGATGGCAATAACAGAAAACAACAAGGTAAGCTAATCATTACATAAGCTTAGACAAGGATCCAATTAGTGTTCCTAAAAGGACGACAGACAAATTAAATGAAGAATGAAAGCTTTCATAATCAAAACCTGTGTTCAATCTCTGCGATTTGCCAGATGATAAAAAATATTTTCTACCACAATTGCTTTGATTTTGTTAACATTTTGTTTACAAAAAATATGTCGGATTCTAGTGCCGAATATACTAATTACATATTTTTATGTAACATAGGTAAATACTATTTCTACTGTGCAATAGACTAGAATAGTAACATATACAATATGCGAAATGTAAAACTGCCAGCGTCAATACTGTGTATAAACCTAATACCTTCAGTCCTTCCAAAGGTACACCAGTTCTTTTTGATCAAAAGTAGGTGCACCAGAGAAGCCAACTGGTCCATGGTGGAAAGAGTGGACGCCCAAGAATGCGTGACGTCATTTTGGCATGGCGCTGGCGATTCCAATAAATTGGACTTTTAGGTTGAGAGAGGTGACTGAACTCCAAGTAGGTGAGCTCAGATAATTTTCAATTTGAAAACGGTTACACGTATGTATCTCGTAATTCCTTCTCGAAGTATTTTAATTGATTGATGTACCGGCCCTTCGAGGACTTTATTTCTGAAGCGAACAACTTCCGCTCCCGTTTTCCTGCTCTATTTGTGCTGTAAATAAGACACACGAGCCAAGATACGTTCGTTTCCAGATAGTATTTAACAAATAATCATATAGGTACCTTCTTTATTTCAAACTAGCGGTCCGCCCCGGCTTCGCACGGGTATTAAACAAAAATTTCAGAAATTATACACACTAAAACGATGGGTTTCACAGTTTTCATACGGATCTTTACTTTTTAACAGCATTGGGGTTTTTGACATTGACTCGACATTCCAAAACTGACACTGGCCGTAGAGAAAAAGCAAGCACCGTGCGCCATACAACCTCATTTTCTATTCTGACGCGCCATAATAGAAAAAGAGGTTGAATATACAGCCCACGGTTCAATTATTGAATTTTTCATGCGGATCCCTAACTTTTTTGAAAATATTATATAGCCTATGTTCATCACGGAAAATTAAGGATTCTAATGGTGAAAGAATTTTTTATCTCGGTCCAGTAGTTTCGGAGCCTATTCAATTCAAACAAACAAACAAACAAACAATCAAATCTTTCCTCTTTATAATATTAGTATAGATAGACAAAGAACGAGTAGTTATTCTACGAAAAGTATGATTCAATAAGTTACTTATTAATCGGGGATTTTACTATTCCGGCTCTAAAAATTAGTTGCGCACATTCTTTCGTTTGCTTCTTTGATTCAAAGTACATTTTGAATCAATCGTGATTATCGAGCCTAGGGACATTATGTTTTACTAATGTGCAAACGAACCTGAGACCTATCTACGACTATAACTCCTCCGCCTCCCAAATTATGCTAGATTAGGTCCGTAAACTATGTCATCATCAAAACATACGTCCGGCAACAGTTACGTATGACCTGGCTCAGAGCTGTGCTGTTCCCTTTGTCTGAACAACTCGTGAAGGCGCGAACTTCACACTGATGGCACACGAGCTAACTTCACTACAGAAATTCCAGGGCCCAAGCGAGTTTATTGCTAACTTAGAAACAGATTCGGTTGAAATATTATATTTCGCTTGATAAAGAGTTTCCAGGTACCAGGGAACATTTGAAAGAGGATTATTAACGGTAGAAACAGGAACCAGTCAACGAGGCGAACTTGCTTTGTTCTGAACGTAATTTCTATAGCAATAGCAGATCGGAACCGTTCCGATGCCCTAGGCCCTAGTACTTCTACCTGATGTGGTTCGGATCGACCGCAGAAGCTGGCACTGAGCGATTGAATTATAAATGTTGGAAATGTTGTTCCACACCACACAGCATCTTCTAACCGCGTAGTCAGCAGAGTTTGTGTTATTATGCGTACTAGATACTAGTACAATTTTATAAAACAAGAGAGTTGATGGTCATTTTCATGGTTGAATATGGTTGAAAAAAGCTAAATAAAAAATAAATGATCTCAAATCCATACAGCATCACTTAGCCCTACCCAAGTAAGTAGGTACTTTATACAAAATATAACATAGATATTTTTTAATACATTGAAAACGACTAGAACACCCTGAACAAATATTTACAGATCGCACATACATTTACCATCTAAGGGATATATTAGCAAGGGCGCAGTAAATAACAAACAATGCAGGTGTGCCTGACTATCCCGTTGCTAGGGAACCAAGTAGGTGCAGTCTGCACCTCAGCTCGATCAGTTCATTAGATACCTACAGCTTCAGGGTGGTGCGGCAAGACGGGCGCAAGACACCCCCCGCCACACCCTCCCCCGCGCGCCCGCCTCTCATCGAACCCATAACCTTTAAACGACGATAATTGTTTCCCTTCAGGTTTTTAAAGGTTTTTGAATTTGGATCAAACAATTATCATCACAGAATCAGGGTAACGGTGATGGCTAGGAGCAATCTACAGGAAAGGTGTCCTGACTCTCAAATGAAATAAAATTACCTATTGAGAAATAGAAGATACCTTACCTACCGTAGATGTTGAGAGATAACTTATGATGATCTAATAAGTGTTAGGGTGTGACCGGCTAAATCCCCGCTGGACGAATCTCAGAGAGGAAGCTAGCTTCAGTAACCGTTACGTATTTCGATGTAAGCCATCCGTCGCCTGACACCCCCCGAATTCGGTAAAAACGGACATTCAATATAAATACAGGGAACAAACACCCAAATCGACAGAGTATGTCTAATCTCCAAGAATTTGAATTGAATCAGGTTTTGAATACAACGGTCACAAAGGAATCAAGTCTTCCGTTACGAGCTCTGCGCACGCAGATAAACGCGGTTTGGTAATTTGGCGTATTGCGAAAACGCTTTTGATGTGAGAATGAGAACGTGCCTTCGCTAATTTTGTAAAACTCTTCTGATGTAGGTATAGAAAAAACTGCTTACATTTTTTGTCTATCTAGATAATACGGTGTGCGTCTATCGCTCTGTACTCGTACCTACTTCTCACTTACAAAGAATCATAATCTTGTTATTCCACTCTAAATCCATCTCGTAGCGGCGTCATTGCATCATCATAATATCTTTAAAAAGGATTCAACATACGGAGATTGGCGAAGGGCTTTTATCTACTGGGACCGATGAAGAACTGGCTGATAATAGTAGTCAGTCGATTACCAGCCCCTTGTTAAACAAGGCACGGCCATGATAAGAAAGACAACGCTACTTGTGGCGTAAAAATTGCAAACAATTCGATCATCTTATTATTATTCATCATAGATATGTATATATAAAAAATTATGTCCACGAGGTCTCTTGGCAAGACAAAACCGGTGCGCGAGCAATTAAATCATTCTAGGCATACAAAATACCACTCAAAATTTAAATTGTATTTTTATTCGCCGTAACAACACAACAAGCTATAATGTATAAAAAATCTCACACCAACGAAAACCGAAATTAGGCAATAAAATAAGCGAGCATGAAATAGCAACTTTACGCGGGAATCATAGATATTTCGCAACGGATAACCCAAAAAGCGCAAAAACGGAGGTCAATGATGGAACCAAGACAAATGATGTGCAAAAAATTCGCGCATCAGCGTAGTGAGTGTAGGATCATTGTTCTCGGGGGCCCGATCTAGGCTCGCGAGGGAGCCCGGGTTATGTAACTAGTTCAAGGAAGGTCGATGACTGCAGACGCCATTGGCAGACACTGGCCAGACGCGCAAAAAAGTGAAACCTGTAGTTTTCGCATAAAAAATGGCGGCCGCGGTGAATGAAGAAACCATGGCTGGGTTATGCAACCTGGCCTAGCTCGGGCTGAGCCGGTTTATGACGAGAATGATCAAGAGATAGGCAACCATCTCATGGTTTACATACTTATCAGTTTTTTTTATTATAAATGGTTGAAAATGTAGTGATTTTGTATCCTACAAAATTAAGTCCTTCCATCATCCCTTCCATTATGAAGACTACACTACTAGCGAAGAAAAAATCAATAACAACTTATTTCTTACTTAATTCATAATAATTAAGTAACTGAAAGATATTACACTTGTCTAAGTGCTTACAATGTAAGCCTAAAGAAATTAAGTTATTGAAATCTGAAATCTACTATCACTTAAACTTCCTTTAGCAAAAAGGTTTTTAAAAGTTATGGCCCCACATTCTTGAATTTCCCAAAAGACAGCGAAATTCTGTAAACTCTTTTCTGATAGAAGGTCTTGAAGGTTTTCAAATAGCTGGCTGCCAGGGCTTACTCAGACTACGTTTATTATAGAAAATGCATAAAAAATCATTAGAACGAATATATATCGGAGATGAGCGAGCCGCGACATTTTAGACTTTAGTGGCCCAAAGAAGGATTTAATTTTGAAGTAGTATTTTTGTTGGCAAGGCTAAGAAACTAAAATGTGTTTTTAAGGGGTAATTCATGATCTATCTATAAATCTTGGATATCTATATATCTGTGTGGATTATCCGTCATCATTATTATTATTATGTATATTCAACTAAAGTAGGGTTTGTAAGCCCAGTGGCATGTGCGAACCGCTATAGATCAACCTGCAAGGCATGATTCTTTTTCTGTTCTTGGCAAAGAACTCAACCATAATGTCAATAAACCGACTTTGAGAAATCCTGTAATACGGGATTTCAGTGGTACTGCATAGTAGGGCTTATACAGTAGATAACTGAACATTCTCATGTCCAAGAGTCCTGTAAGATCTAATGGAAATAAAGGATTTTATTTGTAAAAATTGGGAATAACTTTATTGCTACAGAAACCCACTGAAACACACCCACACCCAGTAAGAAATTATAGTTATCAAATTTGATCCAGTTGTTAAGGAAGAGTTCAGTACTACAAGTAGGTAAGATTAAAGTAGGCCTTTGTCAGTATTAAATTGATCAAAATTAGATTTAGTTTGTCAAATTTTATAGAATCCGTATAACGATTTGCTGTTACTTTACTAACATATTGCTGCAGGAATATTTAATAGACTGCCCAATGTGACATTACATTACTAACTGGCCAATTCAGTAATTTTTGCCATCCACTAGATCCAGCTCAATTCTATTTTTCTGGTGACAAAATGTGTCGCAAATGACCTCTATTTCATTAAAATCAAAAACTCTTACAGATGCTCCCGTAGAGTAAGCAAGTTTGAGTTTTTTATAGGTGTTTCGGTGAAATGCATTGTGTAATACAGTTTTAGATACAATTAGTTTGGGAATGTCCATCTTAGGGTAGTCATTCTTAAGTTTAAGTAGAATATTTATGAAAAAAATTCAACGTTATTTTAATATAAATTCCTCTGTAAGAAAAAAAATAGTTGCAGAGCAGTTGATGGGTTTGTCGAGGGGAAGGTGCAGCTTTTTTACTCATGGAAACCATAAATGCGACATCTTTGTATTGAATTTTCAATTTTGCATATTTAAATCAGACATTGCAATTTAGATTTCTGTTTTGAGGTAAGGCCCAGATCCTGCAGGAACCCGTCGCGTAGAGCCCCGATTTTGATAGATGTTCTTTCGCTTTTTTTGTTTTGTTTAGCAAGCCCCACTATATTTATACGTAGTCATTTGAGTTTGGGTCTCTGGGTAATCTTTTTCAAAATTAGATTCCACAACATAGGTCATGGATGTCACCAAATAAACGCATCATGAAAAAGCTGTCAATATGGTGGTTCAAATGTAAATCTTTATGAGTATAACATGACATAATGAATAGATTTCTATAAATAACAGTTTTGCAGGCAATCATCTATGCCCATTATTTGAAATTTCCAGTAACTTATGTTTATCTAGGACATTTCAAGTGAGTAATATGATTAAATATAAAGTTTCCATTTCATAAAAAATTTATAATTGATAAGGAGAATAATCAATATCTTAGGCAAGACTAACAATACACTTGCCTGCTACATAAATAAAGAAACAAAACTATGTATAGAGCATGTATAGAGCACTTATACATTCACAACCGTCCCCAGACATTATACCTACCAATTGTAGTTTCAAGGCCATGTTGGAGTCTGTCTACAGATGGCACTTATATTTATGCAAGTTAGATAACAATTGGGAAATACTTGACAATACTACCTTTTATCTCATTTTTTGAGAAGGAATCTTATTATTTTTTTTTTCTTTTCACTGCAGGCTTCTCGTAAAAGTGATGAAAAGATTTATTTGATACATGCATTTGTGCAATATATTGAGAAACATTATGTTTATGACAAACAAAGATGGTACTTACTTGAAAGGTAATGTCAAATCCATGGCCATACAAAAGAGGAAACAAATAATATGAAACTGGAATCCATACTCATCCTACGCCAGGTAAAATAGCATTCAACAGTCCTAAGTTGAATGTTTTTTTTTTTAAACCAATGAAATCTCTTCAGCTTTAGTATTTTCTATCAGTTACCTACACAGACAGGCTTCCAGGCAACCTAGGTAGTCTGGTTCTTATTTTCAACTAGGTTGTGGAGGTCCATGTTTCAATTCCTTTGTTCTGATGATTGGATGGAGACACACACTAAACACTTTCACTTGCACAAACACAGGCCAGGGCAGTGAGAACAAAGAACTATGGGGCAGGCTGCTGCGGCGGCCTCGAGTCACGGGGGCGGGCGGGGACGCCGTGGGCGGCGGGGGCTCGTCAGCTGGTCGTGAGGGCGCTCCGCCGACGGGAGGTCGCAGACAAAAAAATCGATAGGTCAACAACCTCGCGCGACCCGGCGCGGGGACGACCCGGGCCACCGCGCCTCCCGAGGCTCTCGGGCCTCTCGTGCGCCGCTCCAAGCGGCCCCACAGGAGACCCAGATCGTACTTTAACGCCATTTTGAAACAGGAACAACAAGATATTTACTTTTGAACGCTTTTACTGCCGCTGGCGACGGTCGCCGCGGGACCCGAACGCGGACGAACCTGGGGCCAACGGGACCCTCTGCTGGTGTAAATACATACGTACTCTGACTAGAAATCCCCTCGTCACCGCTGCCGATATCCGACATCGCAAGCCACACCGAAAACTACAGGCGATCCGCCGATCTTTTCTTTCGCGGAACCTTTCTTGTTGGAGTGTTGCCGGCTTTCAAAATGAAAAAGCTCTGTTTCGAACCCAAATTTAGTCCAAAATAGTATTTATTTCAAAATATAATATAAGAAAAAAAAACAAATAAAAAAATGAGTAAGATTTACTTTATTAGTTTTTTGGAGGAAAAACGGGTGCTTACGATTAATTTTGATTTATCAAACAAAGAAAGTTTTAAACAAAGAGCACATAATGCATCATCCATCACATCTCGATCTGAACCCCAGGCAGTTACAGTTAGCATAATAATATACAGAAATTCAGTGCAGGCTAACTTGATTTCAGCTCAAGGATTTCTTTTGAATTGACAACCAATGATCACCATCATAGATCAATAGAATAAAATAATCTTTTATCTAAAATACTATAATATTACTTAATTTTAAGTAAATAAACATTTATTTAGCAAACCTTTACCTACTATCGACACCGTTGAAATGTTGTGATATTTTATAATTTTACAAATAGTGTTCCTATAATTTTTGTGATAATACGATATTAGTAGAGCGCTATATAAAGTGAATGGTATATACTTATGCTATGGTTCGTAATGAGAGCCTTACTGACTCTGCTATGATGGCCACAAAATGAGCTCATGATATAGTACGATATTGCAGTCCTTTTTGAGTGCGCTTTGATCGCCTGTATCTGAAATACGCTGCGCAGCGAATCTCAACCATTATACTCGTACACCTCCGTGGTAAAGTAGCCAGGTAGCTAAGGTACAATGCATCTTTTCTAATACTAATACAGAATTATTCAAACTTTCTCTTTGAGAAACTAACTTTATAACGACAATATACATAAAAAGATAAACTGTGCCTACTACCTTTATATTATTGTACTGTATTATTATTTATTAATACAGTTAAATAATACTGCAATTAAATAAATTTAATTTTATTTAAATTTTATTTTGATATTTTAGCTTTGTTTACGGAGATGCTCAAAACATTAAGTAACAAAAAAACAACTTATAATATTTTAACAAATATTAAGGTATTGACGAAAAGATCCGCTGATGTAGAAAAAAGTCTAAAATGGACAAGAAAGATCCGCACCGGCAACGCTGTGGACAGTTCGATTGTCTATGAATTCGAAGCGCTTAAATCAACTTCTTTATGGCACAGTATACACTGTGTTTATGGTGACAGTCTCTTGGTACGTTATATTCTGGTAAATTAATCAAAACATATTGAATGCAATTTTATTATTTATCCAAAAGCTAAAGGATATTAATATTATCGGGTATTTTTTTTTTAATTTTATAGCGTATTTCATGAAATCAGTAGGTGTGTAAATTCTCGACCAAAGATTTACAAATTTTGTAGTTCCGCCATCAATTCATCATCAATCATGCATGATCTTGCGATTGCGATTTTGATCTTGATACCTAATCTTGCTAGTGGCTAAAAAACCATAACAACATCTATCATCAACATCATCATCATCATCAGCCTATGTTAGTCCACTGTTGGACATAGGCCTACCCTAATGAGCGCCATAGCGCCCTGTCTTCGGCTTGTCGCATCCAGCATCTGCCAGCAGTCTTTCGCAGATCGTCATCCCACCTGGCCGGAGGGCGTCCTACACTACGTTTACCGAGTCGCGGTCTCCACTCAAGAACACGTTTACCCCAGCGGTTATCGGTTCTTCGCGAAATATGGCCGGCCCACTGCCACTTCAGTTGGCTAATTCTCTGAGCTATGTCGATGACTTTAGTTCTCTGTCGGATGTATTCGTTACGAATCTTATCCTTCAGAGAAACTCCAAGCATAGCTCTTTCCCTAACGCGCTGAGCGACTTTGAACTGGTGGACCAACCCTATCGTGAGTGTCCACGTCTCAGCTCCGTAGGTCATGACTGGTAGGACGCACTGATTAAAAAATTTCGTTCGTTTTTTCGTTTTTAAACATTGCGGTATGAATGACGAGAAGACTCGACGTTGTAGGCTTCTCCTACATTATTACACTTTTATAAATCATATACATATACTTATCAATTATCTTAACTACATTAATAATTTACCTATTATACATTTATTTACATGCTAGATTAGTAATATACCTATACTATATTTATTTACATACTACATTAGTAATATACTTACAACTATATTTATTTACATATTTACAAGAACATTCATAATAATGCATTACACTCATTAGTCAATAATTTATATATTGTTCGTTACCAACCACGTGAACCCGCTGGCCGAACGATAATCGTGAATACCGCACGACTACAATGGATACGAGCTCCGAACGCGGAGAACAATAGAGCCGGCTACCACGCGCGGCCGCTTCGCAGCCGCCGCGGTGCCCGACACCAGTCCGAACCTACCTACTAGACGAGACGCACGTCGACCGTTCGCTTTGCGCTGCGCTCGCGCTCCTTTGTTCTCCTCGCGTATTCCTAAAGACTTATATTTATACAAGACTGTTATTCATATAGTTATATTTTATATAGGATGCAGTGTTTATTGTGCTGGCGAATAAACAAACATTATAAAGTTAACTTGAGTACGTCATTCGAACAGCAACCCGCAAAACACACCACACAACCATCCTATACTGGTGACCCCTAAGAACACGACAATGTCAGACAACGAGGAAGGGAGCTCAAGCAGTGACAATAGCCCTAATGAAGGTAAAAGTGCAACCACGCATCAACATCGAAGCGACGACACAAATATTACCCATCGTCAGCCAAAAAAGATGCGTAGGTCCATTGTCACCGACCACGAGAAAATGACGTTCGACATTTCGAAGACGAACGTGAAGTCGCCGCCATTTTCTCCGGACGACCCTGAAATCTGGTTCGCGGTGCTGGAAGGCCAATTCGCTAGTCACGGTATAACGGACGACGCAGTAAAATTTAATAACGTCATTACAAAACTCGACATGGTCCACGCAAAGGCCGTCAAAGACATTATCATCAACCCGCCCGCCAAGAACCGCTACGAGAAAATCAAAACCGAGCTGATTAGACGTCTCACTGCTTCTCAAGAAAAGAAGGTCAGGCAGCTGTTGACCCACGAGGAAATCGGCGACAGAAAGGCATCTCAATTTCTGCGACACCTACAAGATTTGGCTGGACCTAGCATCCCGGAAGATTTTCTAAGAACGATATGGAGCAACCGCTTACCAAGTCACATCCAGACGGTATTAGCATCTCAACCGTTTCAAGACCTGGAGCAGCTGGCGAACCTTGCAGACCGCATCCAAGAAATCACCTCTCCTTGTGGTAACGTCGCCGCTGCCGCTAGGCCTAGTACCTCAGCCGAATCCACTAGCAGCACCTCCGGTGAGATCGCGGAGCTCAAGAAGATGGTCGAACGCCTCGCCCTGAAGCTCGACCAACATACACGCGAGTCTCGCCCGCAACGTCGCGGGAACTTCAATCAACAGCGACGTCGTTCCACATCACGCAGTAAGACCCGATCTGCTTCTAACTACCGCCAATTCCCCATATGCTGGTACCACCATGTCTACAAGTCGGGCGCTCGCAATTGTCAGACCCCGTGCGACTTCAAGAAGTCGGGAAACGACACGGGCAATCAGCAGTAATGGCGACAGAAGATTGCCCCGACATCCCAGGTCGCCTCTTCATATCCGACCGCACCACGAAGACTCAGTTTTTGGTCGACACCGGAAGTGACCTCTGCGTTTTCCCGAGATCACGTATCCAAGAGCGTCGAGCACCTACGAGCTACAAACTCACCGCAGCCAACGGGACTACCATCGATACCTACGGCTACGCGCATCTCAACCTGGACCTGGGACTCCGTCGTACCTACCCATGGCGCTTCGTGGTAGCTGATGTTACCAAACCCATCATTGGAGTGGACTTTTTGTGTCACTACGATTTAATGGTAGATTGCAAAAATAGGAAACTTATAGATAATACAACTAGCTTAACTACGCCAGCTTCACTGGCATCTAATGCTCAAATAATTTACTCTGTAAAGGTTCAGACTGGTGATTCGCGCTATCATCTTTTGTTGTCTCGGGATTTTTCGGAAATTACGCGACCAGCAGGTACACAACGCACAATCCCTCATAATACACAACACCATATCGATACCTCTGGGCTCACTTGGCGTAAAGGACATTTGGTCGAAATTGAGTTAATAATGCAGTTTTACTTAGTTTTTAATTCTCTATCGAACTGTATATTTAGTTTCCTCAAATTCGCAAAAAAAACGCCTTTACGACCCAGAATTTTTATCACGAAAACACAATTTTTTGGAAAAAATAGGGTGTAAATGACAAAACGTTATCGGAGTGTAGTCACCTTAGTAGTATAGGAAATATACAAAAAAAACTTTGGGTCATAAATATCAATATTTTAACAATTGTCCTATACAACCTTGCAAAATGGTATAAGAATAATTATTTGTCCTTTACGACCTTGCTATTTTAAATTTAAAAAATCTATTGTTCATTACGGCCTTACTAAATAATGCCTACTGTTATTTAGTTAGGTCGTAAAGAACAATCGAAATACTTTTACATACATGTTTTATAGCTTTCTGTTATTATTTAATTATTGTGCTATAAAATACCAATAATAAAATCAAGCAGGTCTAGAAGACACCTATTCACTCTACATTGATTGTTTTTTTTTGCTGATGTGCGGTTGCAGTTAAACTGACTGACACGTGCTTCATTACATTGAAACTTTTAGTCTGCGAAACGGTTTTCTTTGCTCCAAATGAACTTCTAAAACTTTGTTTTTACACTAAATAAAAAGTGTGACACTGAAAAATTGTGTTAGTGATGATCAGTGATCGGAATTGGGTGAGCTAAAATACCTAAACTTCGAAAAATAATGAAGACGCCTTAGTACTAAATATTTTTTCGTTCCAATTTTTCATCCGTTTATTTTTTCGTCTCAGAAGTAACAAACATCAATCCAAACTTTCACATTTATAATATTAGTGTGACTAACAAAGTAGGTAAAGGTTAAAAAAAAATTATAGTTTTCACACCATTTATTCATGTCATGTTGTACAATCATTGGAATCAACGTAAAAATTATGAAAGTAACCAAATGTTAAGAGACACAGAAGAATATTATTTCAGGTGATGTAGAAATTAGTCAGTCTGAATAGCTAATCTGAATAACTAAATGTTTCATCGCCATCAGGAATGGAGTTTTCTTTGTCATCATCAGATGTATTTTCGTCTGAAGTATTAAAATAAATTATCATGAGTTTTTTATATTTTCAATCTTTAAACGATTTCTTTTTGTACATAAGATCCATTTATGGGTAGAGAAGGACCTTTCATATTTATAGTATGACAAAGATTCATTTTCATTCTCCGATTCTTTTTCCAAATTCTCACAAATATCTCTTAATGCATCTAGATCGGGATTTCTGGCCATAACGTTTTCTAGTTTTACTTTGACCCTTTCAGATGAACACCAGCTTAGAATAATTCTTGTTTCGTTAAATATCTGGTAAGATTCTGTTAACAATAAATTAGACTTTTGTAATCGTTTTAATGAAATTTGAATGATTTTAAAATATTCGTCAATATAATCTAAATCGGTTTTTAAAGTTTCTTTTTCTAGTACAGCTTTAGCGTGCCTTTTGGATAAAGCTTCAGAGCTTCTAAGAAGTCTTACAATAGTTTTAATTTGTTCGTAATATTTGGCATAATACGAGACTGCTTCTAGCCATGTACCCCACCTTGTTATGACAGGTTCTGGTGGTAATGGCATGTTCGGAAACATTTCCTTTAATATTTTTACTCTATTGGGAGCCTGTAAAAATATATTTTTTACGTTTGAAATTAACCTATCAACATCCACATATTCTGACCTTATTTGTTCTGCAACGAGATTAAGAGCGTGTGCTAAACAGGTTACATGTAGGGCTTGTAAACCGGTTAATCGGTTAACCGAAAAACCGGTTAACCGGCCGTTTTTGCCTCGGTTATTAACCGGGTTTTTTGGTCAAAATAACCGGGTTTTTCGGGTTTTTTTGTAAAAAATGAAAAAAATTCATTCTAAGGGTTTCAATATCACCCACTGACTATTAAATTACTTAGTTTATCGTTTAATATGATATGGAAGGACAAGAAACATCTCAAAAACACTTTTGGACGAATCAAAAGTCAGTAATTTCAGTTTAATATAATAAAATACGTCAATGGTCGGCGCTACCAGATTAAGTGCTTGATTGACGGGTGACAGTGGTGCATTATTAATCAGTTAAGTTCTTCCGCGACGCTTTGAGAAGTGAGGTAACCGCCTGCGCCGCCCGACATATTCATCCGATCGGCAAAGACTTATCAACACCATGAATTTGATGGTCATTCCCTTAAACACCCTAACCACATACAGTGCTAACGCTATACCTCTCCTAATTTCCAATTTCCAAGAAAAGTTGAATACAACAGGAATGTATGATATTAGTTATATTAGCCCAGAACGAATAAATATACATAAAGTAATAGAAAGGGTTGACGCCATATATTCCATTTAATAAAGGTATTGAGTAAAATTGTCCTGTATACGCTACATAACGAGACTTTATCAAGCTTTATGAAGATCCCATACAAAAACTGCGCTTTCTTCTTGATTTCTGACCGAAGCATCATATATTCCTGTGAGTGCCCGAACGTTTTGTGAACCAGTTAGCTTGTAAAATGAATCCTAAAACTCTGTACGCCTATGGGGCAAAGGGCGTGACAATCGGTTCTAAAATATCATTTATGACGCACGCGCCCCTATGCAAATACCGCCCCATACCATTACGGACCCTCCACCATGACTCTCTTCCGACAATGTTACACTGAGCGTAGCTTTCGCCGGGTCGTCTCCAAACTTTAACCCTTCTATCATCTGGCTTAAGACAAAGCTAGACTCGTCAATGAACAATATTTTCCCCCAGTCATGATCATTCCAGTTTTGCTATGAACGAGCAACGTTAGCCCGAGCTACTCGATGATCTGTGGTAAGTAAGGGTCCTCTAGCTGGCAAGTACGTCTTTATTCCGGCTTCTTTTACTCTTCTTCTTACGGTTTTAGTGCTAACTGTAACCTGTCGAATATACTGCATAGATCTGACCTCAGAAGAAGTCAAAGTGCTATTTCTCAGAACACTGCTCACTATAAATCAATCGTGTCTCGCTGAAGTGACTCTCTTGCGACCTTGCCCTGCACGTCTCGTGTACTCACCAGTCTGCTGATGTCGTCGAACAATTTGAAAGATGACGGATTTGTAAAACCCGTAACCTTTGAGCCACTTCTTTATAAGTGTGACCATTTTCAACTAAAGTAACAGCTTTGGAAACCTGAGCTACGCTAAGATCCGGCATTGTCCCTTCAGGTATTCATTGATGTGTAAGCTCCACTATCGCGATATTTATTTGTGAAAAAAAAAGCACATAATTTTATGAATTTTATGATTACGCACACTTTAGTAAAATAATTCCAATAGAATAGTGAAAATAGCAAATAAACAAACGAATACCTGAAACAAAAGACTATTGAAGTAATTCTTTTTTCCAATTAAATATTATGGTATATGTGGCCTGTTTGTACTAAGTAATTTTAGTACATATTTCAGATTTTTATTCGATTGATGAATCGTTCCTCTAATAAGGTCCATGAGTGTAGTTTTGTCAGGCTCAATTATCAGGCCGGTTATACACTTTCGAGTCTTTGACAGACGGGTTTCGTTCGACTATCCGAATGCATTCGTTCCATACATACATTTTGTAAGACATCGCTTATCTAGATTTCAATTTTATCCGACGATCAGGCATAAAATTCAGAAACTGGCATTTTTATTTAAAATCTTTATTTTGGCAATGCGTTTTTATATTGTATTTTGTACTATTAACTTTAATTTAGACGATCCCCATTAACAGCAGATCTATAAATTAATTTAGTTTTCTTCTTTTCGTTTAATCAGTTCATTGTTATGTGTTGATTTGCTTATTTACCTTGTTTGTTATCACTTTGTGCCTGACTGTCAACCTATATTTCAGGTCTATTACAGATATTATTTTCATGCCTTAAAATATAAATTGACGTAACCAAGTATGCTTTGAGCTCCAACGGCAAATAAATGAAAATGAGTGACACGTGTATCACTCATTTAACCATACCGTAGATATGTAATCATAAGACTGAATTGTGGTTTGAGTCAAATTAATCAGTGCTAAGCTAAATAATATGTAAATTTGATCGAGTATTATGGTTTTATTTCGTCCTACGGCTCTTTTTTGGAAAAAAACCGAAATAACCGAAAAACCCGGTTTTAACCGGTTTGAAAATATAAAAACCGAATTAACCGGCTTATAAAATAACCCGGTTTTTACAAGCCCTAGTTACATGCATCATATTAAGCAAATAGTTTTTTAAAATTCTTCCTGAATTCAACATATATATGCTACGCTATCAGAACATAATACAAAAACATCTCCTACTTTGACTTCATAAGAGTCTCCCCACATATTTTCAAAACATTCAATCACAAATTGAGCTACTGTCTCTCCATTCACCTTTTCTAACATTTTGCTTGCTACGAGACACAAAAAGATAGCTCGGATGCTACTTCTAATATGCAATCTCTCCAGCAACCGACCATCTCATTGCTTACGCCAGCTTTACCTACGGATACTACGATGATTTTGTACTCGCATCCTGAAAATTATAACGATGAATCTGATGCTACTTCTTGCGAGTCTCTTGAGCAACCATCAAACTTACCTTCTAAAGCAGCTTAAGTTTCTAACGCTCATCAAACTTATTCTGAGACATGTGAAGATATCTTGGACGCTAGTTATGTAGCTCTAGACATGGACTGCATTTCTCAAAGAAAAAGACGCAACACAGAATACATATTAAAGGATATTTATCGCGTTTATCTCCCTATTTTTTCCTAAGTTTCATTAGGTTTACACTCTGCCGTGGTCACGAGATGTGTGGAGTACTGGAGCTACCACCTTGCGAAGCGAATGCAGCGCGTTTTGTGTAAAAAAAAATACAAAAATGCTCTTCCCGCTTCGCTGAGCTAGTTGATCCAGAAATCCAATCATTCCATGTCCACGACAATGTAAATCTGTTAGTGTCTGAAAAAAATTGTAAAGAAACGCGATAAATACCAGTGAATATTTATTATTATGTGTTCTGATTCCGTAAAAAACCTTATAAATTGTAATAAACCATTTTATTTTATTAAATCTATGTTTTATTTATAGAGAAATATCCTTTCATTAAACTTAAAAGGAAAGAGCAACAATATAACACAATACATAGAAAAATAACATTATTAATTAATTAATAAGCTTAATAATTAATCCTTTACGACCTCAAAATTTTTAAATTTGTCAATTACAACCTTGATTTGTACAGTTTTGAACATCAAATGTAGCTTTACGCCCTAAGGTGCTTGCATACACTGATTTTTTTGGGGCGTATAGGTCATTTCTTTGTAATTTTATGGTCGTATAGGTATTTTATTTCAGTACACATAACACTAGGGCAGTTTATCAACACAGCTTTAGAAAGTACCAGAAATTCTAAGTACTTTCTTCCTAGGTTTCGTCTAAATAGCATCATAAACAAAAAAACTACAGTCAAAATAAACTTTTTTTTTTTGTTTTTTGCGTCTCCTGTAAAGTCGCTTTTTGTCCTTTACGCCAAGTGAGCCCAGAGGTATCGATATACGCACAACACCCGGTCCACCTGTAGCTTGCGCACCTAGGCGCTTAGCACCTGATAAATTAAAGATAGCTAGGGATGAATTTGAGGCTATGTTAGCAAACGGTACAGCTAGGCCCTCCGAAAGCCCGTGGTCTTCCCCATTGCACCTGGCACCTAAAAAGGAAAATGGGTGGCGTCCATGCGGCGACTATCGGAAACTTAACGCTCGAACCATCCCAGACATGTATCCGATACGCCACATTCATGATTTTACGCACAACATTGCCGGTTGCCGCATCTTTAGCACCATTGACCTTGTAAAGGCGTATAATCAGATACCGGTCTGCGCGGATGACATACCGAAAACGGCGATCACGACGCCCTTTGGTATGTTTGAGTTCCCGTTCATGACATTCGGGCTACGTAACGCCGGACAAACGTTTCAACGTTTCGTAGACGAAATGATGCGGGGACTCGACTTCGTCTATTGTTACCTCGACGATTTCTTGATTTTCAGTAGGGATGAATCTCAACATGAGAATCATTTGCGGCAGGTGTTCACCAGGCTACGCGACTACGGAATGGTCATCAACGTGTCCAAATGCGTCTTTGGAGCTCCAGAGATAACTTTTCTAGGTTATCGTATCTCAGAGAGCGGAACAAAGCCTTTGGACACCAAAGTACAGGCCATACGCGACTTTCCCCCACCGAAGGATGTTAGGTCTCTCAGGAGATTCCTGGGCATGGCTAATTTTTACAGGCGTTTCTTGCCTGATGCCGCCCAAACCCAAGCACCTCTCAATTTCCTCCTAGCTGGGGCAGTAAAAGGTTCCGCGCCTATCAACCTTACAGGCGACGCTCTGAAGGCTTTCTTGGAGACCAAAGAAAGTCTCTCAAACGCAGCACTCCTGGCTCATCCTCATTGCCAGGCTAAGCTAGCTCTAGTGACAGATGCGTCAGACACGGCTTTGGGCGCAGTTCTTCAGCAATTCCAAGATAACACCTGGCAACCACTTGCTTTCTTCTCCAGAAAACTGAAGCCTTCTCAAACGAAATACTCCCCGTACGATCGCGAGCTTCTCGCGATCTACGAGGCGATTAAGTACTTCAAGCATATGCTTGAAGCGCGTCACTTCACGGTTTACACCGACCATAAACCGATCAGTTATGCCTTTCACGAGAGAAAGAATAACTGCTCTCCAAGACAGTTCCGTCATCTGGACTACATAGCCCAGTTCACGACCGACATAAGGCATATATCCGGCAAAAATAATGTCGTGGCCGACGCCTTATCTCGCGTCGATGAACTCGGTGCTCCAATTCGTCTTGAAGACCTCAGCAAAGCCCACGAGAATGATTCCGAGCTAGCCCGGTACATCTCAGATGGCTCTTCCCTCCGTCTCCAGAAGATGGACTACCCACCTGGCAGTCGAACCTCCTTGTACTGTGATACCAGCACGCCGACTCCCAGGCCATTCGTCACAAAAGAGTTCAGGAAACAAGTTTTTCAGAGTCTTCATTCCCTTAGTCACCCCGGTCCGACAGCTACTGCTAAATTAGTAGCTGAAAGATTTGTATGGCCAGGGGTTAGAAAAGACTGCAGAATCTGGGCTCAATCATGCTTATCCTGTCAGCGAGCAAAAGTAAGCCGACACGTGTCCGCTCCATTAGGCACTTTCGACTTACCGCGCGCTCGTTTCAAGCAGGTACACATCGACCTCATAGGTCCGCTTCCTGTCTCAAAAGGATACAGGTACTGCCTGACAGCCGTAGACCGATTTACTAGGTGGCCGGAAGTCATGCCTATTGAAGACATAACAGCCGAAACAGTCGGCAAAGCACTCATCTCTGGCTGGTTCTCCAGATTCGGTGTGCCGACAGATATCGTCACAGACCGTGGACGGCAATTTGAGTCCACGCTGTTCCAATACCTGTCGAAAGCCGCAGGGTTCCAGCACAAGCGCACGACCGCCTATCATCCGGCATGTAACGGACTCGTGGAACGCTTCCACAGACAGCTGAAAGCGTCAATAGTCTGCCACGCCGATCATAATTGGTCAGAAATCTTACCTCTTGTTCTTCTCGGTATCCGTAGCGCGTATAAGGAAGATTTACAGACCACTTCCGCAGATCTCCTGTATGGTGAACCACTGAGGCTTCCGGGGGAGTTTTTCGATCCTAGCGTAGATACTACAACCGATATAACCGACTTTACAGCTCGTTTGCACTTTTTCGTCGAGAAACTCAAACCCGTTCCTACATCCCGTCATACTAAACATAGGATTTTTGTTTTTAAGGAGCTCGCTACAGCCGAACACGTTTTCCTACGCGAGGACGCTGTGCGACCTCCTCTTCAACCTGCATACACAGGCCCTCACAAAGTTTTAGAGCGAGGGGATAAAGTTTTTAAACTAATCGTTAAAGGAAAACCGATGACAGTTACAGTAGATCGCCTAAAACCCGCTTTTATACTTACAGACAAGCTAGACGACGAAGTTAAGGTACATACAAACCCACCTACTGGTCACGTCCACGAGCCACCGTCGGTTCCAAAGCAAGCTACTGTCCCGCCTAAAACTACACGTTCAGGGCGACATGTTCGGTTCCCGGACTATTATCGCCCCTAACCGGGTCTCTGGGGGGGAGTGATGTAGGCTTCTCCTACATTATTACACTTTTATAAATCATATACATATACTTATCAATTATCTTAACTACATTAATAATTTACCTATTATACATTTATTTACATGCTAGATTAGTAATATACCTATACTATATTTATTTACATACTACATTAGTAATATACTTACAACTATATTTATTTACATATTTACAAGAACATTCATAATAATGCATTACACTCATTAGTCAATAATTTATATATTGTTCGTTACCAACCACGTGAACCCGCTGGCCGAACGATAATCGTGAATACCGCACGACTACAATGGATACGAGCTCCGAACGCGGAGAACAATAGAGCCGGCTACCACGCGCGGCCGCTTCGCAGCCGCCGCGGTGCCCGACACCAGTCCGAACCTACCTACTAGACGAGACGCACGTCGACCGTTCGCTTTGCGCTGCGCTCGCGCTCCTTTGTTCTCCTCGCGTATTCCTAAAGACTTATATTTATACAAGACTGTTATTCATATAGTTATATTTTATATAGGATGCAGTGTTTATTGTGCTGGCGAATAAACAAACATTATAAAGTTAACTTGAGTACGTCATTCGAACAGCAACCCGCAAAACACACCACACAACCATCCTATAACGTAGTTTTCCGAACGCTGCCCAGCCTAGCTGGATCCTCCTCTTGGCTTCCTTCTCGAAATAGTTTTTACCCAACTGCAAAATCTGCCCGAGGTAAGTGTACTCAGAAACAATTTCGAGAAGGTGGCCATGTACGATCACCGGTCTTGGATCAATGTGGCCATTGATCATGATTTTGGTTTTATCCAAATTCATGCCAAGACCGATACATCGGGAGGCTGAAGCTAGACTGTCCAGCATCCGGTTCAGCTCCTCTAGCGACTCCGCCATTAAGACTATGTCATCAGCGAATCGCAGGTGTGAGATGTAGTCGCCGTTTATGTTGATGCCCTTGTCTTTCCAGTCCAGCGTCTTAAACATATCTTCCAACGCGCTCGTGAACAGTTTCGGGGATATGACGTCCCCCTGCCTCACTCCTCTGCGCAGTTGGATCGGTTTAGTCTGCTGGTCCTGTACTCGGACACTCATCGTAGCGGCTTCGTAGAGACATCTCAGCACCTCGATATAACGATAGTCTACTTGGCATCGCTGTAAGGATTGTAGAACAGCCCAGGTTTCAACGGAGTCAAAGGCCTTCTCATAGTCCACAAAAGCCAGACACAGGGGCTGATTATACTCTTCGGACTTCTGTATAATCTGCCTCACTGTGTGAATGTGGTCTATGGTACCATATCCTCCGCGAAACCCAGCCTGCTCCGGTGGCTGAAACTCGTCGAGTCTCCTGGCGAGACGGTTCGATATAACTCGTGAGAAAAGCTTATAGACGTGACTTAGGAGCGAGATGGGTCTATAAATTTTTAAGAAGGGTTTTATCTCCCTTCTTAAAAAAGAGCACCACCAAACTCCCACTCCACGCCTTTGGAGTTCTCCCACTGTGAAGGACGGCGTTGAAGAGGCTCTGTAACTCCTGTATAACAGGGTATCCTCCAGCTTTCAAAGGCTCTGATGTTATTCCGTCCTCACCGGGGGCTTTTCCATTTTTAAGCTGCCTTAGAGCTAACACGATCTCGTCTTGACTGATGTCTGGCAGTTCGTCGGTATAGTGGCGTATCAAGGTGGCTCTAGAATCGTGGTCGTCTCGTTGGGAACGGGGAGCATGTGCAGCGTATAAACGGCCATAAAAGTCCTCTATCTCGGCCGATATCTCCGGCTTCGACAATACGGTCCTTCCGTCGTGCGTTGAAAGCTTCGTCAGGTGGCTCCTTCCAAGCTGCTGAGTGAATACTTTGGACCCTCGGTTTCGCTCTATCGCCTCTTCAATGAGGCGTGTATTAGAGCTCCGAAGGTCGCGTCGTACCATCTTCGCAATTAGCTTGTTCAGGTCTGACCTCTCTGACGAAGTCGCTTGGGTGGTTTCCCGTCTTTTTGTCATCAGCCCAAGAGTCTCATCCGAGAGTTTGGACTTCTTACCAGTACGCTGCTTTTTGCAAAACTTGATGCCCTCGTCCCTCAAAGTTTCGACCAGATTGTGTAGGGTCTCGTCAGCGTCATCAGTGGGTTCCAAGGCAGCGAATCTATCCCCGAGAAGCTGCTGAAACTTCTCGGTGCCCGCCATGATTCTGATTGGGTTCGGTCGGAGCGTGGACTTCATCAGACGGTTCCTTTCAAGCTTCAGATTGATATTCAGAGAGCCTCGAAGGAGTCGGTGATCAGATCCGGTATTGACCCTGTTGATCACTGAGACATCTCTGAATATATATGCTTGCTATCCGTCATGATGAAGTCGATCTCATTTTTTGTCACAGAATCGGGACTCCGCCATGCCCACTTCCTTTGGGGCTGTTTCTTAGAGAAAGAGTTCATTAAGAACAGCCCCTCTTTCTCAAGGAAGTTGACAAGCATTTGTCCCCTGTGATTTCGAACACCAAAACCATGCGGGCCTATCCGGGATTCGTTGCCAGTCTGGGTTCCCACCTTGCCGTTAAAGTCCCCCATAACAACCCCATAACAACGTTGAAGTGAGCCTTGGTGGTGTGATGTAAGGCTTTGGATATGTCTTCGTACATATCCTCCACTTCATCATCCGAGTGTGCCGAGGTCGGTGCGTAGACCTGAATGACCTTCAAGCTGTAGCGCTTAGACAGCCGAAGGATCAGGTACGCTACCCTGGTCGACACACTGGAGATTTCTTCGACGTTGTTAGAGAGGGCCTTATTGACGAGGAAACCTACGCCACCCTGGGATGTTTTATCACCCTCGCGAAAGTAGAGAAGATGGCCCGAGTCTAAGGTTACAGTGTCCTCCCCCTCTCTACGGACTTCACATAACCCTAGAACATGCCATTTAATGTTCTCTAGCTCCACTTCCAACTGCGCTAGATGGTGATTAAGCCTCAGAGTGCGTCCGTTAAACGTTGCCAGGGTCAGTGTGTGTGGGGTGTGGTAGCCTAATGTAGCCCGGAGATTCCTAGCACCCCCTGCCCCGCCGTTACCGTGGCCGCTACCATGGCCAGGAATAGCGAGGCGGCCGGGAACTGGGGGCCATTTTGTGGCGGTTCTTATCATTGGGGGTTATTGCCCATAATCCCCACGCTGGGCATGCGGGTTGGGGATCGCAGTTTAGTGGAGTAGTTCTGCAGAGGGCGCTGCTGCCCGCCCCCCGGTGTGTTTCCCTTAGTCGCCTCTTACGACACCCACGAGAAGAGTTGGGGTGGTGAAATTCTATATTATTATATTATGCCGTCACCACACGGCACATCAACAACATCTTTAAAATGCCCAAATAATGCATATGGTTTGACATTCCTGTAATAATAGGTATAGTGTTGCAAGCTTGGTTGCAAGAGTTAAATTGCGATCCTTGAAATTCTTCATTCATTATTACTACCTACTATTTTAACGGGTATTTATCGCGTTTTGTTTATTTTTTTTTCAGATTCGACTTTTGTACGCATTCCACGCTCTATTTTTTTTTTTCGAATATTAAAATAATCTTGTACCTAGAGGTGCTTTACCAATTTGATTCTATAGGACAATCGATCTTCGTTTTTGCGAGGTTTTTTCTCAACATTTTGTAATAGGTATGTAGGTTAGGTAATTTAGAGACATACGTACTCGTACTCACAGGCATCTTAAACAAATATCAATATTTTCTTTAATGAAAGATTCTGCCATTTGCATTTGATTTTTTGCTATTATTTTTTCCTCTATCTTATGCAGAATTTATCCGACTATCATCTTGCATACTAGTTTTTTGAGAGTTGGGTCTAGTTTGAGTAGGAGAAATGTTTTTTTAAAAACTCAGCTTTGGTTCATTGTGTCCACTAGGTAGTACAAATTGAACCGGGGTATTTTCCACATTGAACCACCCTTTACCACCTACCTAAATATTGGTATTTATCAATTTCAAAGCATGGCAAATAAAACAATGGTAAATTTTGATGATTTGCTTTATTACCGAAAGGGCCAGTCTTATAAATGTTAAAAAAATAACTATAAAATTACACTTCTGAAGTGTAATTTTATCGGTTAGTGAAAAAAATTACAAATATATTGAGCTAATGCTATTATTAAGAGATCAAGTTTCTTATGAACACAAACACTATAATTTAACTTAGTTTTAACGAATTATTTTAACAGTATCTTCTATATCAAAAATGCAAACATACATCAGTACACTTCAGTGCAAAAAAATTGCTTACTATGACAATATTTGTGATTTGGCATAATTGTTCGTTGCAGCTGTGACGTCACCTTTTATTCTGGACGTTACTTTGGTCCGCGCCATCCTAAAAAAATTCCTTTTTTAATTTATTAGTTTATAATTTCCAGTTAATATGCAGTTTTTTTGTGACTTCACACAAAACAGTACAATTGAACGGAAGTGTAATAAGTTAATAGTACACAGTGAACCGTGGTTCAGTCTGTACTTCATGTATGTGGTTCAAAGAGAGACACCGCACGTGCTTCGAAATAAACTCAACATTTCACCGGTTAGACCAGGGCATATTAAGACCAAATATCATGCATTAGAAAGCTAAATATGTGCACTATTACACGTAATTATTTAAATACTGACATTCAACACCGAAAACAAATGAAAAATCAAAGAAAACTGATGAAAAAACTTACTTTTCCGTTTCCGATCGATTTTAGTAAAAGTCCTGGCCCAACCTCCGTCATTCACGGGATCGCCGCGCAAATTCAGCGGTGGGTAGGGGGGCTGTAGGGACCTTATTTACCGGCACAAGCGCGAATCGGCAACGTTGCATATTCAAGAACTTTCGATGGTTCAATGTAGCTGTCTGGTTCAATGTACGACTACCGACCCTACGGGTAAATGACGTTATCACGTAAAGTTATCGTTCCTAAACCGACTTTAGAGACAACCATTTTTTTATTATGTACGTAGGTTAACATAAGAAAATTACCTCTAGGGTATAATTTTTTAACATAAACTATTTTGTTTTAGGACAATCGTATGATAAAGAGTAGAGACCACTCTTGCTCACCCAATTTAGCTAAAAACCTTATTGCAAAAGAATTTGAACGATTAAAGGAAAGCGTCAAAGATGGTATTGACTCGGTACCCCAACTGTATAATGAAATGGTGTCAACAATTCAAACAAGCACTTTCACTGCCAGCATAGTTTATATTCCGCCAGGAATAAATCATTAGGTATCAAAAAATCCGCCTGTTCCACATATCCCTACTAATCTATCCCTACTGGTAGGGAAGAACGGAATTTTTTTCCACCTATTACTACTAGGGGGGAAACTTGGTCGTTTTACTTCCATGTATTTCTACTATGATAAAGTACAAATACGAAGAAAAATCATAAAAGTCCAGGAGTAACTCTCATCCTATTTTCAGACATTCCCTAAGTTCCCAATTTTAAACATCTCTAAAGTAAACAGTTTTAAACTCTTTAAGTCCTGTAAATTGCAAAAAAATTGAGGTGTAACGTGTAATGAGATTGTGATACCAACTCAAATCATACTTTTAGCAAAAATTGAAGAGAAGATGGGCTTGAGAGAACAATTAAAAAAAGAACAGGTTTTGAAATTAATAATTAGTCTTCCAAGAAATCAGTACGAATGTAACATTTTATCTTAACATATCTAAAAAATGTCCAACAGTGATCTCTCCTTTGATCAGTTGCATTTGTGCATTTTGTATCACGTAATCACGGATCATAAACACTTCCTCTCTCCGTTTTGGTGGATTCAGTTTCAGCACATTCCTGATAGACTGAATACGATTCCTTTGAACCACGGACTGGTAGTATAATAATTTTAATAGTTTGTATAAACTTGTTTTCCTGTTGTTTTTATCATTGATTTTGAAATGCCATGATTCTGCGAAATTATTTGTTCTGTGCCTTTTTCCAAACACGCACCACTGTTTCTGGAACTTGTCATTCTTCAGCCAAGTTCTTTTAAAATATTTTTTAAATGCTTCCATTTTAAATGAGTTTAAAATCTGACTCTCAATGAATGACCATCCTTGTTGTATTTTATCCAAAGGCAGCAGAGGTAACGTCGCGGTAAGTACTAGTATTCTTCTCTTGTCTCGGTTTTTCGTTAGTTTCAGTTGTCTTCCTTTTTTCCATATAGCTTTATGGAAATGATAGTAACACCCTCCTTTTTCAGTGTCTGGAAATACGATTCTGATGGCTTTTGCAATAGCTGCCTCAAAATCAGCCATGATATAGGCTGGATTCCACTCTTTATTAGTGGCCTGTTGTATTTGGGATTTAATAAGTTGAAACATTATGACATATGTTTCGGTCTTCTTGTCTGGAAGAAGCGCGTAAAGCACTGGGATTATATTTGTATACTCCATCGTACTTCCAATATCAGAGTGGATTGTAACTAGCTGAGTGAAAGGTTCAGGACAAATGTTAAAAGTGCCATCTATAAAGAAAACTTTCCCATCGACTAATATTTCTTTGGACCATTCATCACCAAATATTAAGATTCGATTACCATTGCAGATGTACTCAGCAATAAGGAATTTTCGATAAACTGGTGGCACCTCTACCTCTTCAATATTTGTGAAAAACATTTTACTGGTGCCTGCCTCTTTGTTTCTCCAGTTATAAAAAGCAGACTTAACGTTTTTGAAATTGGGTGTTGCGACTATAAAGTCCAAACCATCGTTGGATATCCCATTAAGGGTTTCCTCGTAAATTTTGGGAATTGGAACCGTGGGGTCAGCAATAATTTTTTGTTTACAATAATTATTAAGTCGCACGTCAATTTCATTTTTGGCTATGTCACGTAAACATACCAAAGAATGGACCATCCTTTTCTCAATGGTACTCCTATCCTGTAACAATGCCAAAATAATGATTATGACTTTATTGGCTAATTTAATCTCGTTCCATTATATATTAAAGGAGTAGAACTACTCTTTTTGTCCAAGAACTACTCTTATGGATCAGAAGGGGCAAGAATTACTCGGCTCATAGTCTAAAGCTCCTAAGACTTGTAAATCATATTTTTCTAATTAGGTAGGTACCTACTTTGATTGTGAGGGATCCAACACACTTGTTTTTTTTTGTCTCAGCACACTTCCAATACTCTTGTCCGTTAGCATATTTTTTTTTAAATGATATTGATAGCCGTCATTAAGTAAAACAGATCCTCGGCCTCTTGTTAAAAAGATAAGTTCTTCGCTCATTTTTATTAAGATTCAATAAAATCGTTTTTTATTTTCAGTATTGTAATAATTTCAAAACGACATGACAATAAATGTCAATTTCATAGATTTCGTGTTGAAAGAGGTTCTTCTTTTCATGGTAAAGGAGTTTAAGTTGTTTAACAATAAACAAAACACTTAATGATGCACTTATACATTTTCGATATGATGATACCTATTTCCTGAATGATTATAACAGTGGATATAAGTGGAAAAGTATCCCCCCTAGTAGTAATAGGTGGAAAAAAATTCCGTTCTTCCCTACCAGTAGGGATAGATTAGTAGGGATATGTGGAACAGGCGAAAAAATCTGTATACAAAAACTTCAATGAAGTTTGCGTGCCGTCTAAGTTTACTGATTTTATACTAGCTGATTATAATAATCACGATGGATCACGCATAATCGTTTTTTGTTCTCAAGTCAATAGAGAAAAACTTTCAGAAGTTGTCGAATACTTCGCCGATGCTACCTTTGATACATGTCCACCGCCATTTTATCAATTGTATACTATTCATGGCGATGTGGGAAGTACTATAACCGCAACAAAAACCGTGCCATTGATTTACGCGTTAATGCCTAATAAAAAACAAGACACGTATAAAATTGTCTTTGAATTAATTAAGGCACAGCTACCCGGTTTTAAACCATGTAAACTACACTGCGACTATGAGATAGCCGCTATTAACGCTGCACTAGAAGCCTTTCCAGGAGTTATGCTGGTTGGATGTTATTATCACTGGTGTAAGGCAATATGGAAAAAGTCCAAAAAATTAAGCCTTAAAAGTAAAACAGAAAAAAGATTAACTGGGCTTATTTCGGCTTTGCCACTTTTACCCAAAGAATACATTACAGAAGGTCGAGAGTATATACAAATGGAAAGCTTACATAAACCAAAAATGGTAAAGTTTTTAAAATACATTGACAGCTTTTAGATGACAAAGAACTTCATTGACATTTTATGCGTCTTTGGCCAGAGACATCGCACGAACAACGTAACAGAATCTTACCACTCACAATTAGGTAAAAAAATAAGAAAATATGAAATCACTGTCACACGCCTGCTAACAGTGCTAAAGGCGCTTGAAAGCAAGTCTTTTATAAAACAAAGGAAAAGGATTTATACGGATAACGATGATGACATACTATTTGTACAAATGCAATTAATTAACAAAGAAATTTCCACAGGAGTGGCGTTGGAAAAATTGCGTTAAGGACATTTAAGTATATTTTTAGTTTGCAAAAGGGCGTTTTAAGTTTTTTATCTTTAGATATGTTAAGTTAGCAAACAAGTAAAGATGTTGGTTATTATATTTTTGTGTTTGAATCATGTAATCAACAACAATATTTCTTACTACTGCACTACCTCTGTTAGTAATCATCGGATGCAAGATCGGTCGGTAAATCCAAGATTCAAATAATAATCAAATAAATCCAAGATTCATAAGAATAATCCAAGTCATAGAAAACGGGCTTTTTCGGTCAAAATTGTCAATAAATATTGAATTGACAGTACATTCATTGTCAATTTTGACCGAAACATTTTCCATGATTATCTTGCATTTGAGGCAGTTTCTGCTACACCTGATAGAAATTATTAAGTATTCTCTAGGTGAACCACGGGCAATACATTTTTAAAACCAAGTACGTAGGTGAACAACGGAAAGAAAAAAATTCCCGTGGAACACCCAGTTATCTTGAGGTGGACCACGGGAAGAAAAAAATGCCCCTGGTACAGCCAGGTGTACTATGTAGGTGGACCACGGGCAGGGACCGGTTTTCTCGTGGTCCCATTATTTTGTCCCATTGATGGGACCACGAGAAAACACCCCTTCTTTCCTTTGTCTTTTTTTCCACTGTCTTACAGAGTCCGCAAAACTAATATTTTGAATGAAACAACAATTTAATATTACAAATGACTATAATTTTGTCACAATTTTTCCATACATGTTAATAATAACTTTTTACCTTAAAACTATTTATAATACATTACTTATTCATTATTACTGTTGTTTTTCATTAAAATTCTTCCAGTTATGTCTAATTACTCTCAAGTGAGTCGCGATGCTATCAAATACATAAAACAAATTATTAAACTCACGAAGGACGATACAAATTTAAAAACGCAATTTTGAAACTTCGAGTACTTTATGTTACACTATGATGTAATTCGATTAGATCTTAATATACTAAAAATATTTCTTGCTTAGTTACGCTACGAGAAGTAGTATTATCGTTAAAAACTGTACAAATATATCAACTTTACTGCACTAGCGTATTATGAACGGACTGGGGCCGACGGCCTTCGCGCGGCCGACAGTGGCGATATCCAAACTATTATATTATATAGAGATAAAGGTAAATTGTACTTTATAACGCGCCGCTCGGCGACGCGACACACCGCATACCATAATTGACACTTGCAACTCAGATCTATCCTTATCTCTTCCAAAACAATACTATTTATTTGTTCTTATTTGAATTCACCTAAGGCTTATTACGTTCAGACAAAAACATACAGAGGGTTCTAAAATCACTTGAATAGTCTCTCCGGTACCGTGGCGGCGTGTGTCGCATCGCCGAACACCACCGCGTAGCGAGTGGATGCAGGCTGCACACTTGGCTGCATTGTACTTGAACCGCTCTTGACAGGTAAATTGTCAAGTCGCAGTTTAATAAACCTACTCAAAATATCAAGATCAAACTGTTTTTGAGATACATTTATTAGTAGATAACGCATTACACAGTAAACAAACACTTGTTTTCAACATCTTGGTAAAAAGAGAGGGAAATTGATTGTTTTAATGTTAATACATCAACAATGAGCCAGCCAAGTTTATGATAAATAACGGCGACATAACAAGCAAGTACAATAATAATAAAATATAGTTATGTATCAATAAAATTGAGCTATAATCAAACTTCAATAGTTAGATTGTAACATTTTTCTCACACGTTGCTTTATGAGTTTTAACTTTAGTTTAACTTATATTAAAATTAAAACTTATAAATGTTTGATATGGAAATTTAACAAATTAGGAACAGAATGCCTAAATATTCGAGTCTAGAGACAGCTCTTATCGTGACAAGAGTTTCAGTATCAATGCTTTATTGATATAACATAGTATATTTTGTAAAATGATTCTAAGGTCCTACATCCACCAGTGTTCCGGTGACTATTTAATTAACTACAAGTGAGTTCGATACAACGGCGTCGAGAGTCGACTGTCGCAACACGTCTTGCTGCTTTCCATTTAATTTAACAAAGATATTGCTTCAGTTTTGGCACGACAATACAAAGCAATTCCTGAGAGACAGTACTGCACTGGTGAGCGTATGTACTCTTTACCGACACCATTATGACACTTTCCAAGATAGAAAAGAAGACAACACACTTTAAAGATGTCCGAAGTTATAAAAAAAGAGTAGGTGTGTATAAAAATCTATTTGGATGGTTAGTAGGTGGTACATCTCAACTCAACAGCCAGTGTGGGTTTGAGGCGCGGGGCAGGATCGAAGCGACACTAATTCACAACCAAGCGGCGCGCCGAAACGCTACGTCATACAACTACATACCCACACCACACACAAACACACGGGAGTGGAGCTGTGTGTGGCGTGAGTCAATATTCGACACCAGTGCGTGCGAGTCGGGCAACTATAATCCAGATAATCGAGGATAGAACCGTCATTCAGGCATCAATGTCGAAGTCAGTTGTAACGTCACCATTACAATTAATTCAAAACAAAATATTAATACACGAAAAAAAGTTTGAATAACAATTGTACTAAGTTATTATTATATTAGAGATAAATTTTAAAATTTTATTAATATTGCCACGAGTTAGAATGAATTTTACAAAAATATACATGACTGTACAATAGTTGAGCGACTCAATGCAAACACCGGTCAACCCTAATAGTAAGTGGGGGGACCCCGCGCCGGATTCACCGCGCCGGCGGCCGCTAGGGGCGCCCCCGTCCTATCGTACAGAGAGATAAAAACCGGCGCGTTCCAAACGCCGCGCCGCGCGCCGCGTTTGCAGCGCGCCGCAAGTTAACACTAACTCGTTGATAGAACCTTATAACTACGGTTAGTCAACGACCTGACTCCACTCGCCTCTAGCGCCTATCACACGATTCTAGACCTTACGCTCCCGGTAGAGTAAAGGCTCCTCCGCTAGTACAAAACGTTTCTAATCGATATTGCACAGGAAGGGATTCGACACCTAATTGGAGGGTAGTTTGACAGATCGGTGACGTGGGAGAGAGCGCAGCGTTACCACTTATTCTACATAATTATAAATGACCGAGAGATTCTTGTACAAAAGATAATTTTGGTTGTGGTAACGCTGCGTCGTCAGATGATGAAAAACAACAAAACGCTGTTGAATGATGTAAGTGCCAGGGTGACACAGGCAGTGACGGGTTCACTGTTGTAACCTTCGTTCCTAAAGAATGCGAGTGAGGATGACGTCATCTGATTGCTGTCCTGCTGAGTTAGAATCACAGCATGGCTCGGACAGCATGAAAGACGTTATTCTCAATCCCGGTCTTTAAGCACGCAGGTCGTACACACTATTAGCGGCAGCGTGCGTAGGCCTTTATTTTGGCGAGAAACATTCAGCTGAGGTAGCCTAGCGTGTACCTAGTAGCATTCGATAAATTAATTACGATGTAAAAAACATGATTTCAGGTTTTTATAGCATAATTTATAGTACATTTTTAAAGAAATGTTGCAAAAGATCATTTTAGTTAGGCCAATATCACAATTTCTATAAATTAATATGATTGTTTCGGCAATAAGGCCGTGTATAAAAAAACTTGACTACCACAACTAAATGACTCACTCTCTAAACCGAAATAAATATACACAAATACACAGCTGTGAACACAAGAAGCCAAAATAAATAGCAAATACATAAATGATGTAAATAAAATAATATCATAGAAGCGTAATAAAGCACTCGTCTGTTGGTACAGACAATACTACTCGTGTGTTTTAATAATCATTTTCAACGGCCGATTTTAAGTTCCGTGTGAGTTCATATACACTACGCCATTTCATTTGTGATGAAACGTTTACTTTTCGGTGTAATTGGTATTGATACAAGTTTTATTTGATTTTTGATATTACAGTGATGATCCACACGAGTTGTATCCAAGTTAGTAACACAAACTCTAACGCAACACGGCGACAACAACTAATAATAAATACAAAATAATAAATCTTAAGCAATCTTAAATACCCTGTTGATTTCATTTTTTAAATAATAGTTTTTTCCCTCCTGATTTACGAAAAAGAAACTAAAAAATAAATAGTTTGATTGCATCGGAGTTGCGTAGCGAGGAAACATCAATTAGGTAATAATGTAATCAGTTCTCGAGTTAAATTTGTCGATTGCAGTCAAATGGATGTTACAGTAATCGAGACAGAGTTGATTTAGTGTTGTCTCAATACACAACTCCGAGGCCGCGGCCGACAAGCGCCGCCCGCGACTTTGAGCACGATCCCACAGATCTACGAAACATCCCATCCTACCTTACCTACCATAAATTCATCCAATACCTATCATTAACGTATATGTCTTTATTACGTATGTTATTTCGTTTTTTATTGATTAGCTTATATTAAAAACGTTTGTGCAAAAAAAGATATTTAAAGACTAATTTAATAAGATTTTGTACAAGAATTATTAAGTCCCGCTGTAGCCATCCGTCACGTACAGTATATTATATCGCCTTTATTAAAACAACACACCGAAGTAATCCAGCACTAACACGTTTTAGCACAAAACTATATCCATGCCAAGGTCATGCCAACCTTGTGAAACATGCCACACGGTTGATTTCACCTTGACCGGGCAACAAGATTGAGCAGACGGCTGTTATCTAGCTTTAGTATAGGACCCTCGATACGACCCGATACCTAAACAGTCAAAATACAAAATAAAAACAACGTAGTAAAGATCTATAATGATACTTATTGTATATCCCTACAAGAACCATTATCGCGTAAACAAGGAAACAAGTTATCAGCACCCTAGGTAAATTATGCATTGAATTAAGTTAACTTAAGCCTAAAAGGTAGGTATACCAGTCACTCGGTAAAACAAAATGTCCTTAGCCTGAACAGCATCCTCGCGGGACATCACTGGACTTGGACGATGATATTTTATGTATAAAATTACCTAAACTCATTACCTAGCGCTAAATTAAGTACATGGGGTAAAGGGTGTCCGAAGTCACGCATAAGACGCTATTCAGCCTTAAGAAACCAAACCTTACAACAAAATGGCGTACAATAAAATACACAATATAAAATTATTCACTAGCGATTCGAAGCTATGTAATGTAACTGAACGGGTAACGTTTAGTAAAATGCGTGGTGTACAATGTACATGGCAATACCGCGGTCAACGACCCGCGTCTCATCACTACGCTATATCACCAACTGTACCTTTGTGCACGACGGGGTCACCGACCGCCTCGACAAAATGGCCGCTACCACAAAATGGCGGCGGTAAAATACAAAAAAATGCTAAAAATTATAAATAGCGCCACAAGGTGACTCAATAACTATAAACTAAAAAAGTATACATCATTCATTCCATAGGCCGCTGTGACTTAGATCAAAATATATAAACGTATTTTATTCGAGCAAATAGCGTGGGAGCGAGGGAATGCGCGCGGTACATTCCGACAATTTGACTAGCCGACACGAATTAGTAAGTGACTAGATACCGAGACGAAACTTCACTTGGCAAGACTTTATAATCACGAATATTGCCTTTCTACCGGGTTTTAGTATGGCAATGAGATGGCCATCGTTAGATTGAAGATCACAGACAAACCGAATAAATTAAGTACATTTTTGTACGCCCCCCACTCCCGTTGGAACCGAACCGAACTGTGATGGAACTAGCGTATGTTAAAACAATGTGATGAAACAATACATACAATATTTACAAATAAACGACTAAAAATTAAGCTCATTAAGTTTGAGAAATGATTTAATTACATCACTAACGATTGCTTTACACATAACCTGCTGACTATTTTATTCGAGTCGCTCGTCTGTACTGTACCTAACTGTTAAACCTATCAAGCCGTTATCGATACCAACGTCAGCATTTCGGTATCAAAATCCCTTATCCAAGGTAACAGCTTCAACACTAAGCTTCCAGAGTCCAAACCATTCTTAGAGTAACGCAATAACAGGAATAAAGTACTGTTCAATTCAGAACGGACGACATTGCTTGCGTCTAAATCACCTCGTTAAAATATCAAAATCGTTTTAAAAGTCGCCTGTTTGCCCGCAAGCAAAGTCGCCCGCCCCACTACATAAGCTGAGATTCACTCAGTAACCGAGCGCTTGCCTTCTCAAAAAGCTATCCCAGGAGAATACAAAATTAGGCCCCGAAACGGATTTCAAAACTGTACAAAAATTGCGATAAGACTTATCTAACGCGGGTTCAGATTCGTTGCGATCAACGCCCTTGCAATCTCACTATCTAGAACCGAAACTCCGAAAGTCACTTTCACATTTCATTTTCCTACCTACGGGTAGGGGACACCGCCTAGGCTCGTAGCTCTCACCGAGGCGTACCGTTTCACTTTTCTGATGCCTTTTGGGAACATTTCTTCGGTAATAATGGCTACTATCCCCGAACCTTGAATAGTTTTGCCGAATCTATCCAATATTGTAGGGAACGCAGTATATCCTCGATGAGCGAGCTGCATCCCTCGTATGTTGCAGCGTACAGGTCGGGGGAGAGTGTGCGGCGCAGTGTCACGGCAATGTGCACCTTGTTGCTTGGGCGCAGGGTGCGGTGTGGACTAGCAGAACCCCCCGAAGCCGACGGAGGGCACGGAGGGCACGGGCGGCACGGGCGGCACGCCGCCGCTGTGCTCGCCGTTCTTGTGCAGCTCCAGCAGCGGAGGCGCCGACAGGTACTGCAACACGACACAACATACGTTACTACCGCGTCAATGTCATACAAGTACACAATATACGTTACTACCGCGTCAATGTCATACAAGTACACAACATACGTTACTACCGCGTCAATGTCATACAAGTACACAATATACGTTACTACCTCGTCAATGTCATACAAGTACACAATATACGTTACTACCGCGTCAATGTCATACAAGTACACAACATACGTTACTACCGCGTCAATGTCATACAAGTACACAATATACGTTACTACCTCGTCAATGTCATACAAGTACACAATATACGTTACTACCGCGTCAATGTCATACAAGTACACAATATACGTTACTACCTCGTCAATGTCATACAAGTACACAATATACGTTACTACCGCGTCAATGTCATACAAGTACACAATATACGTTACTACCTCGTCAATGTCATACAAGTACACAATATACGTTACTACCGCGTCAATGTCATACAAGTACACAATATACGTTACTACCTCGTCAATGTCATACAAGTACACAATATACGTTACTACCGCGTCAATGTCATACAAGTACACAATATACGTTACTACCTCGTCAATGTCATACAAGTACACAATATACGTTACTACCGCGTCAATGTCATACAAGTACACAATATACGTTACTACCTCGTCAATGTCATACAAGTACACAATATACGTTACTACCGCGTCAATCAAACGAGTACGCAATATGTTCGTAATGTCATACGAGTATAAAATATGTTTGTAATGAAATAAATCATACAATCTAGGTAGGCAGCTACATATACGGTGAACTTGTGAAATATGAAACATCATTAATAACAGTAACTCCTCTTACTAGGCTAATAAATATATATCATTAGTGGCTTTATTAAAGTTCCCTTGAAAGTTCCAGTACAGACAAACCAGTAAGTAATTCTACTTAAAATTTATAAATTCATTTACACTATAAAACATTTGTCAAGCAGCCACTTATTTAGTTTTGTCTTAATGGTTGAATTAATAACATAACACATCAATCCCTAGAACATTTGAGCGAGTGTTGCCACGTTTGTATTGACTTGTTGTGGCAGGCTGTGCGTTGCTCTGCAGCACACAGAAGACTTTTCATACTAACTGCAGCTGCGTCTACGTTTCAGTCTACGCAATTTTTTTTTAATTTACCGCCTTTTGCTACGTTTACAATTCACCGAACGGATTGATTTCGAGGAACCTTTCCGTCAGTACGAATGCATGAGAGGTGGTAAAGGGCAGCTACTCGCCTGCTGGTGGTGCGCGGGCGGGGGGTGCGAGTAGTAGGGCGCGTTGTAGTGCGCGTAGGGCACCGGCGAGTAGCCGTACTGCCAGTCGGACAGGTAGCCCGGCGCCGGCCGCATCACGCCGCCGCCGCCGACCCAGCCGCCGCCGACGCCGTACCCGACGAAACCGCCGCCGACACCGTACCTGGAACAACAGACATTACATTAATTAGAACAAACTTCAGAGGCATGGGACATTAGACCGAAGGCCTTCTGGCGTCTGAGATATGCTAGAGCAAAGAAGTCAAGAAACTACTTTTGATCGACGACGGTGTCACAGGTTTAACTATGTTATGTTATTTATAACCCACAAATGAAAATTTTCTTTGATCTGTGCTGCACCATCTGTAACTCACGCCACCGAAAGTTTTTGAAGTACTTCTCAGATGTTATCAAGTGCTGCAGAGATCGAGCCCCATCTGGCAGATCTCAAATTAAATCTTCAATATTTCCTCGAAAAAATGCTGATGTCTTGATGTACTTCAGGTG
>OZ007545.1:323984-372775 GCA_963931895.1 Eupithecia pulchellata
GGGTGTGGACCAGATATCACTTTTTTCATGAGGTTTACAAAATAAATAAATATTGATTTTTTCTTTCAAAGGTTAATCAAAGTGACTATAGTAGGTGTTTAAACTATCTTTACAAATGTTATTGACGGGAGAATAAATACTAACGATAGGTAATTAATATTATAAAATACCCAGAGGTTATTTTATAATGAATGATAGGTCTTGTCAGATGACGAGATTATTCAAGTACACACCTGAGGTTGTGGAGTACGCGCGGGGCTGGGCGAGTACCCCTGCGAGCGGGGGGAGGCGTAGACCCCGCGCGGGGAGGCCGCGTACCCCGGGCCCGCGCCCCCCGCGCCCCCCGCGCCGCCCGGGGACCCGTACCCGCGGGGACATGCCGAGCGTCACGTCCAGGGGGGAGTCCATGCCTACAGACAGATATGAATAACATGATGAGAAATAATTATACTAATTTAGAGTTAATTTATAGTTACAACTTTAAACATGAAAAGTTACGAATCAAGCGGAACTTGAACACGAAACCATCCACTTTTTAAGGAATGCCACATTACGCTACCAAGTCAAACAGTCGAAAATCTTTGGACCGTTCTACGGCTCTTGCTTGTTCAACTCATGTTCAACAACAACACTTGTACAACTAAAACTTAACCAGAACTGTGACTAGAATATAACTCATTATGTTCGGGTAAACCGATCACGCAGCAGATACGCATTTTTAGCTGCGCTTGCAATTGAATGCGTATTTGCCCGCGATTACCTAAACCACTTCAGTTCGCGCCGGAACATACCACCGACAACGCGGATTCATAACCATTTCTACCATAAGTACCATAATTAAGTGTGTCTCGCGAATACAGTCCGTACCATAAATTACCAGTGACTTTCCTTGACCACCTACCATATACAAACCAACAATATAAAGGGCGGTTTGGCGATAAACCATCAACACCTACCACAACCCCCAGACCCAACCCTTTTCACATTACATTACAGGGTAGTGCATATGTAGCTTTACTAGTGCGGTGTACGACGCATTCCGACCTAAATTTACCATCGTAAGCTGAGTCACGATTAAATTTTTCAGTACCTTGACTGATTCCGACGGGAAAGGTCACGTGGATGGAACAATCGTCAGCTCACAATTGTTCCAGTGCGGCAATGCTTACGATTATGGCGAGCAGAGCGAGCAATCTCGCACAAAATGAAGAGCGAAGCTAGACAGGTACTCAACTATAGCTGCATCCTTTAAATTTGTTATATCGTTGGTCGTTCTTTGTTATGGGAATATGTATCATACACTGAGATAATAGACGACAACATCCCTAACACCCTATTTTTTCGTTGATAAGTGACGTACCAGGGTTAGCCTGCTGCGGCTGCGGCTGGAAGTAGGTGGCGTTGTCGTTCATCTGCTGGTGGTACATGAGGGGGGAGGGCAGCTGCTGCGGGAAGTCGCCCCCCGCCGCCCCCGCGCCCGCCAGGTACCCCTCCGACATCGAGGGGAGCGGGGGCTGCAGCATCGTACTCGCCTGCTGGAAACAGATGAGGCACACTTTGTATAATACACCGGGTAGGTATAATATCTAGATTAGATTCTGAGCACCGCATACTCGACCGCTTATAATAAAATATCTGATTACAATGATCCATAACTTTGTTAATTAAGTTTTAATTTAATTGTTTTGTTTATTTTTCATCAATCGGGCGGTGAAGCAGATACGTGGCGCCGCCGGCGGCGGCTGGTTATAGGATTGGAGCAGCTTTCAAGCCGCGATTTTCATCTGTAGTAATTACAAGTCCGTCCATGTAGAAATAAGAAATGAAGGTACTCATAGGTTCAGTAGCTTCATCATTTAGACAATCTTGCAAAAGCACCAGCAACATATTAATATCTTGTGTTCGGGTAAACCGATCACGCTGCAGATATTCCATTATGCTCGTGATTGTTTACGATGATTACTGAACCGACGTTTCAGTTTGTGATGGGATATCCACCGACAACGTGGATTCATACAATTTTTTACAATTATGTAGTTTAATAACCAGTAATTACCAGTGTGTCTTATGAATATAGTCCATACCATTACAACACCAGTGACTTTTCTTGACAACCTAACAAATACCAATCTAAAATGGGTAGTTTGGAGATCAACCATAAACATCTACTACAACATACTAAGTAGTGAATGAAGACTATTGCCAATCCCAACGCGTTCCACAGACATGACAAGACAGCGGAGTGGAATCGAACAAAATCGTATTTAGAACACATTGTGACGTCACACGGTTCGGGTAAGGAATTTCCTATTTCATCTATACTAATATTATAAAGAGGAAAGATTTGATTGTTTGTTTGTTTGTATGTTTGTTTGTTTGTTTGTTTGTTTGTTTGAATTGAATAGGCTCCGAAACTACTGGACCGAGTTAAAAAATTCTTTCACCATTAGAATCCTTAATTTTCCGTGATGAACATAGGCTATATAATATTTTCAAAAAAGTTAGGGATCCGCATGAAAAATTCAATAATTGAACCGTGGGCTGTATATTCAACCTCTTTTTCTATTATGGCGCGTCAGAATAGAAAAAGAGGTTGTATAGCGCACGGTGCTTGCTTTTTCTCTACGGCCAGTGTCAGTTGGTACGGTCAATGTCGAGTCAATGTCAAAAACCCCAATGCTGTTAAAAAAAGTAAAGATCCGTATGAAAACTGTGAAACCCATCGTTTTAGTGTGTATAATTTCTGAAATTTTTGTTTAATACCCGTGCGAAGCCGGGGCGGGCCGCTAGTAGAGAATAAAGGTCCTGAAAACATGATCAATATCGAATTGCATCATCACACTTACTTGTTGCTGCTGCTGCTGTTGTTGCTGCTGCTGCTGCAGCAAGAAGGCCTGCTCCTCCGGCCGAATCTTCTTCGGACGTCCTCTCTTCTTCTTGGGCGGCTGGTCTCCGTTCGGATCCAGCACTTGCGGCTGGCGAGGCTGGCGCGGGGCGCGGGGCGTGGGCGGCGCCACCTCTCCATTCTCAAGCTTGACTTTCTTGGGCCGGCCTCGCTTCTTCTTGAGCGGCACCTCTGTCCCGTCCTCCAGTATGATGGTGTCGCCCGGCTCGGGCTCCGTCGTGAGTCTGCAAGCGGGAGTCCTGACAGGGAGAACGATCCATCGAGCCGGTCGCGAGTAACCAACGCAACGCTCTAGGTTGGGTTACAAGAGAACAACGCGAAAAATGGGTACACTTTATTGTTAGCATTTATTAATGTGGTGATCAGATTCGTTGGTGTCAATAAATTTGGAATAAGGGAGTTCTGTTTGATGGCTAGATTCATAATGTAACTATAAGAGGGATTTATTTTCTAGGTGCAAACGGTCGATTTCGATCGTTGATTTTAAATTACTTACAACTAAACAATATTATAATTATGTGCTGAAAGAGATAAAATGTTTAGTGAATAGAGTTTACGTTATTTAAACTAAGATCTACCTGCAGTTTTGTTTGCAAAGCGCCCAGACCAGCCCGTCTAGCGTCTACCACATTATTCTAGCGCCCATTTGATAAAAAATCTCAAAGTTCAAATGTTTTTAACCGAAACTATGCCCGGGATACCTACAAACAAATCTACAGATAGAAGGCAAATGATTTCATAGATCATGACATAACAATCAGCTCAAATTCCACTGCTGGGTTCAACACGATTTAATTTTATTAGTAATTGCAGAGATAGCGAGAGTGTTGACCATTTGGCCCATGTCCCCAATGCAAGCAGAGACTTGTATATTTAATAAATCTCATGAGGTTTTTTGTCAAAACCTGATTTTATTATAACTTTTCATTTTAATATATATGTAATTATTATTGTAGTGCCTAGTAACAGCTACCTGTACATTGCTTGCAACAGCCCAATAATGCGGCGACTGTTGTAAATACTATTTCTAATTTGATTATTTTATTGTATGTTTTTATTTCATTGCTTATACAGGTTCTACCCATTTATAAGAATGATTTAATGTACTTTCACTACCTAAGCATTAATTCTTATAATTTCACATTACAGCACATGACCTTGACGAAGAAGCAGCCAGATGGCAACACCGACTTGTTTAACTATGTATAACAGATGTGTTCTTTGTGTAAAACAAACTCTTGGTCTCTGTCCCGCCCGCGTACCTGCGTATCTCCATCTCCTCCTGCGGGCGGCGCGAGGTGTTGTCCGGGAAGACGAGCTCGCCCTCGTCCAGGTGCGGCAGCAGCCCGTTCAGGTAGTCGCGGAACTTCTTCAGCGCCGCGTAGAACGGCACCTTGTCCGCGGCGCGGGGTAACTGCGCACAGCGGGCCGACGAGGACGGCATCACCCACATATACTGCAAACAACGAGATCGTCTTATGAGAATATTGTAAATAAATAATGCTGGACAATCCACACAGCATCATCTAGCCCCAAGCTAAGCAGAGCTTGTGTTATGGGTACTAGATGGCTGATATACGTAAAACAATATTATTAAATAGATAGATATTTTTTATTATACATATAAAACGACCAGAACCCCTGAACAAATATCTGCAGATCGTACAAATATTTGTCCCGTGGCGGGAATCGAACCCGCAACCTCCTGCGTCGCAGGCGGACCTTCGCCCACCGCGCCACAGTGGTCGTCGTGTAGGGTGCACTGCAATTATTATGATGATGACATGACCCACATCTACTGCAAACAACAATGATCATTATAAGAATATCAAGTATTAAAGTGTCTTTATATCCGTTAGAGCTTACGGGACTCTTGGACAAGTCAAGTCAAGACAAGTCATTTTTTGTTCACTTCAATATTTTTAAGATAAAGAAGCGTGCAAGAAGCCTTTACCTTGTTAGGTTGCTGTTTTTTAATTGGAGCAATTTTCAACTTATACCTTTTTATCTAGATGATGTGATATTTTATAGTATGGCTTTTTGCGAAGAATATTTTCGACAATATCTTTAAAATTACCAATAGATAGTTTTTGCAACTGCCTTGGAGGTTGTAGAACCGTATACATTGTCCTTTTACTGTAAGTATATCGCTATTTTTAGGGAGCAGTTTGATATTTTTAAGAAGAATGACATTCTACCAGCGCGTTCTGTAACCTCATTTACTATATTATTGTAAGTGGGATTTGCACTGACAACTAAATTTAAAATGTATAGTTTCTCCAGCTTACTGCTTGATTTATATAACCAATATTATAAAGAGGAAAGATTTGATCATTTATTTTAATTGAATAGGCTCCGAAACAACTACAACATTAGAATCCTAAATTTTCCCTAATGATTACAGTCTATATAAAATTTTCAAAAAGATTAGGGTTCCGCATGAAAAATTCAATTAATGTTAAATACCCGTGCGAAGCTATTTCCCGACCGCTATTTTTATATATGTTAGGTTAAGGTATACATGTTATATGGGCCGTAATTTTTTACTATTTTACTATTGTACTAGAATAGTATACCCTGAAATAAATGACAATGATTGTCAACTCACGGTATTAGTTCCCGCGATGGTGTCCGGTTGCTTCCCGAAGCAGAAGTCCTTCTTCCCGGAGAAGACCTCGTAGATGAGCTTCCCGTTGAAGACGGCCACCTTCGGCCGGAACGTCTGTAGCTTCTCCAGCAGGATCGCGGAGCCCTCCTTGATCTCGCGCCGCGTCAGGTCCGCCGAGCCCTTCGTCGCGCGCCCCACCATGTTCGTGAAGCCTATGCCGAAGTTCAGCAGCTGGAACACACCACCATAACCTTATTTATTTGTTTCGAATGGTTGTACGGTACTCTAATGTAAGATACATACATACGGCTCGAAGGACCAAATGTACGATACATCCGGCTCGAAGGACCAATTGTACGGACGTATCGTACATTAGAGTAAAAGTTATGAGTGCAAGTTAAAAGTCACTGATCACTTTTTCACAAGTTTATTGAAGTTCACGTATAAACATAGATGTAGTAAGCGATCCGTCTTTATCGCGTCGCGGTCAGTAGAGCACTAGTTATTAAGGGAGTAAATATGCCGATTCGGTAAATTAGATACCTGGTACGTCTTCCTACAACGGTTATTAAAACAAAATACATTAATTAACAGAAATTACTATACAATCACTTACAAATAGTCATTAATTCTATTGGGATGTCACAGTGGTCGGGTCCGAACGATAGCCTTAAGCGAGTGAACGTTCGGTACCGATCGTCCAATCCCACTCGTAGCGTTCGCTCGCTCTCGTTCGCTTGGTCTATACCCACCTTATGATGCCACGAATCTCATCAAATAAATATTATTTATCTTTGTGTACAGTACACCAAAAAAATACATTTAAAAACGTAGTGGTTCGTTTTTTTGGCAGTTAAAACAGAATGCCCCTTGAATCGGATGTAATCGAGAGTGTACGAGTAGTACTATTTTCGCCGCTGCTGGCTGCATTTTGATTAAAACCGAATCAACCAATGATCGGCTAAAATAGTTTGGATATGATACACGCATGAATCCATATAAATTTAACAGAAAAAGTAGGAAAAATTCTGAATTTCTTATTTTAAAGCACTACAAATCATAGTAACCATCCCAGCTTTTAAGTTTAACAACGTACTAATACTAAGACGTACCATTCCACGTATAAAAGTATAAAACTTTAAAACTAACCTTATAATCTTCATCGGCGCTCATCTGCTCCCGGGTCAGTCCAGAGAGGTACAGACACTTCCAGAAGTGGTTGCCGGGACCGGCGTAGTGGTGGCCCTTGTACGCCGCGAACAAGCCCGGGTTTATGCCGATCTGCAATAGGGATGAGCAGACGGTATAGTCATCGACCTCTGTGCCTAAGCTATCTTATCCTAAGAATTATTATTAAAGCGAAAGTAATTCTGTCTGCTTGTTCCTTTTGCATAATGAATATCTCTTTCATAACGAAAATTTTTGTTTTTGAAAGTTTTTGATCATCATTTAATTCCTCTATCGTCCGTTTTCGCACTCGTATTCAACCTTTTCCGATACAGCTCAAATATCAATTTGCTGTAACCGTTGATTGTTATCTGTTTTGGTAATTCATAAATGTCTTTGTTGACAAAATATATTTAGGTTTCTAAAATCAAGTATGGACCGCCAGAGGCCCATTACGAGCAATGAGTGTCTAACTAATTCGTTCGTCCCTCTGCGTTCGCTGGCCCTCCACGCCCGGTGAGATACTAGGACTACAGATCACTACAAGGTATAGAAGCAGGTGTCGATCGTACTCACAATGATGATATCCAAGTTCTCGGAGAGGTGGTCCGGCAGCGTGCGGCGCGAGACTTCCTCCTCGCTCATGCCGTTGAATCGGTCGTGCTTCTTGCGTTCTTTGACCACGCGTGGTACCAGCGCACCTTCCATACCCGGTTCCACTTTGATTTCCATGCTGTGGGCAAGGAGAAATAATGCGTTAGAATCAATAAGCTTATCCACCAACGGTATTTTTGAAGGGTTTGAACGACCTTTTCGCGAAATAGATATACCTATTTAGAGTTTGTCCAAAATAATACAATTTGTGGTAATAATAAAAAATTATACTAGGAACGTAGCCTGAAGTAGTATTTTAAAGATTTTTTGTTTTAATTAAAAATAATAACAGGAAAAAGTAGCTCCTTCAGTAGAATTTTCAAGACTTTTTGTGATGATGGCCGGTATGGAGAATTTCTTTAAACGAGTAAACAGTAATGCTACGTCGTTTTCTTCCTGTAAGTCTACAACGATTGCTGTGTTTCAGTTTGAAGGAATAGTTTACGTTCATAAAGAAAAAACAAGTATATACTATCCTTCAGGTCCAGGTGCTAAGACCGCGAGGCGATGGTAAAAACTGCTCGCTAATTTTACAATCGAATGGAAATAATCAAAGTGATTTTATTTTCCAGTAGTAATTTGTATTTTGTGACGTGTTTGGACACGTCACAAAATACAAAGCGTAAAAGAGTCTTGTAAGATCTAAAGGATATAAAGCTGTTTGATTTTGGTTTTTGGTCGAATACCTTCACTTCCAGTATATATATATCAGTCATAGCTTGTAATAAGAACAACAAAAATGCAAACATTATGATCTCTTTCGAAACCGAGAGTCTAATCATTAAAAGATTGACGAAAACATAGTTTTAATAAACTTTTGTAGTAGGTTATAACTAGTAGAGAGTAGAGGCACGTGGCATAGACAATAATTGTCCAATACAAATACAAGACATGAATAATATATATTTAGAATCCAGCGAGCTCAGTGAGCGACATAAATGATAGCGTTTTAATGATATTTTTATATCGATAAAGATTGATGAGGCTATTCCGATTTTATAGTTTGTTTAACGAACCATTCATCAATTCATTCATTACAAATTATACAGCATTATGATTGTTTGCCTTTTCTTTCGTTACTAGATTGTGGCTACAGTCTCGCTACACTGGTTCTTGGATAAATGTACCTTATTAGCGTTTATGCTTTAGTAATTTATAGACTTTTATACAAACATAGGCTCAATCATAGGATACAATATAAACAAATCCGTAGTCTAGTTAAGTGCAAGCATTTCGTATACTTTTTTTTCAGATATTATATAATTGCAAATGTCGTAATTTTTTTATAATGTAATTTTTTTTATTAATTCTGTGATTGAGTCGGCAACTGTTTTATTGGAATTTATCACTATTTTTCATAAACTAATAATGTATAAAATCTCTAAAAGATTCCTCCAAACCTTTGATCAATGCCTGATGCCTATTAGTGCTAAACTAATAAGGATTAACTAACAAGTAACCTCAAGTCCATGTCGAGGAGTACAAATAAAATGCAAGTAACTTTATAAAATTAAATAAAACATTACATTAATCAGTTTAGATATCAGATAAGTCAATAAACACCGAGCACGTTGCGTTTAAATCCGTGATTTCGGCCACTCCGTATAATAATAAATAAGGCACACTTGGTGCCGTACGTTTAAGTTATTTATAGTTTGTGGACGTTATGAACGTCTCGTGAATTGGTTCACTTTAATAGATCTTATTATTTATGTGGCTTTGACGTGTTAATCATTGATTGTTAAATATTTAACTACATAATAGTAGAGTAGTACTGAGTGTTATTTACTTTGGACACGGTTACTCATTAGGCTAAGAAAACCGTTCTATCATAGATTAGTTGCCGAGCGTTCGAAGCAAGCTAATTCTCTGTGAAGCTATGCTTGCACTGGTTTGGGCAATTATTTCTAGGTACGTGCAGCTGGTAACATAAAATCCGAAACTTTCAGTTTCGCTCCACCTTGATCCGATTATTGTCGGATTTTTGGCTAGCTGCGATGCGGCCGACGACGGTTCCGGTCCCGAAATACCCGGCGCGACGTAAACACGCGCGCACAATCCCGCGGCAATCGGGACGTGGGTGGATGCGCCGGCGCACATCGCACGACCTCTTCAGACCAGACCCTATTGATAAACTAGGACTCTTATATCATCCATTAGAGTCACTTATAGCACAAATAATGTATAGATTTTTTTTAAAATATTAGTTGTTCTTTTATCTCAAGGAACACGAGTGTTTTTTTACACAATCAAAAGCATCAGAAATATCGTAATATATAATAAGCATTATGAAAGGTCATAAAATATACCAACAGCGTATAAGACTAGTTTTGTTCATCATCATCTGATGATGATGAACAAAACTAGTCATCATCATCTGATGATGCTACGCTACGCCTGACAGCCGTTCAGTACTTTCGGCTGGCGAGTAGCGTAAAAGTCTCTCCATGCATGCTATTCGGTATATATACCTCTACATAAATTACCTCTTGAACAATTTACCAAACAATATAAAGGAATGTGCTATATTTTGCCATTAAAAATAAAGTTACATTACATTTTCTTACATCATACGAATAAGAATGATTACCCGCCTAACATTTAGTAACATCAAAAAATGTAAGCATTCCTTCATCATAATTAATTAAGTACCTACTAGCTGTTATAAATTTTATAATTATAAAATAAGATATAAGTAGTCATAATACTTAGTTATTATTTCAATATTAGGAACCAGAGTTATCTAAATATAAGTGAACTATGAGTTTGTATGACAACAAAGTTCTTTAACCTATAAAGTTAAAGTTCTAAGCTAAAGTTCTTTAACCTATTTTCGCCGCCAGTCAGGGAAACGTGGTTCACCCCACGATTTTAAGGATGTCGACCAATGCACTGATATCCAACGGGGCGCACGGCGGCGCATTGGTTTTGTATTTTAAAGAGCAAGTAAAAACGTGGGTTTAGCACAACATCAACATCACCAGCCTATAATAGTCCACTGCTGGACATAGGCCTCCCCTAACGAGCGCCAAAGATGGCACTATCATTTGGGGGTTAATGCCCATAATCCCCACGCTGGGCATGTGGGTTGGGGATCGCAGTTCGGTGTAGTTGTTCTGCAGAAGGCGCTGCTGCCCGCCCCCCGGTGTGTTTCCCTTAGTCGCCTCTTACGACACCCACGGGAAGAGTTGACGAAGATATTTAGTTTGTTCGCAACTTTTTGCCGTTACTCGCGTATCCAATTTAAAGAAACAGTTGAAAATTAATTATCTAAACTCGAGAGCAATGAATCCGGGTCACTCAAAGAATCCAAAAAATCTCGGAAAGTAAGAATGCTAGGTTAATGCAATAAATTGTATTTAATAGACAATTTAATACTCCTTAAATGAAAGTTAAAAAAATATGAGTCACCATACATTTTATTTACACAAAATTACATAAAGAAAAAAAACTGCTGATCTCTCCTTAAAACAAAAATAGGAAACATGAAATTTTTGAACTTTATGACGATTTTCTTGAATTTCAATACTTCGTATTACCTCCTCGTGCTTCCATTACTGCGTTTACGCGGTTTGGCATGCTGTACACCAAGTTCCTTATACGATTTTGGGGAATATTCTCCCATTCCTCTGTGAGAGCAATTTTGAGCTCAGGAAGCGTGATTGGGGGAGGGTTTCGTTGTTTTACGCATCTCCCTAGCTCGTCCCAAGCATGCTCGATCGGGTTGATATCCGGGCTGCGCGCTGGCCACTCCATACAAGTAATGTTCATCTCTTGAAGGTAGTCATTCACAATCCTACCTGTATGAGGTCGGGCATTGTCATGCATAAATATAGCATCCTCACCCAAATTGACCATAAATGGACCAACGTGTTCGTTGAGGATTTCTTCCACATATCTTACGCTAGTTAAAGAGCCGTTTTCTATGATCACCAGCTCTGTGCGACTTTCAGAGGAAATTCCGGCCCACACAAGTACAGACCCACCACCGTAGGCTACTTTTTCTTCGATGCATGCTTGCTTGAATCTTTCCCCTGGTCTTCTATACACTCTGTGTCTTCCATCGTGCTTGTAGAGCATAAATTTTGATTCGTCGGAGAACATAACTTTCGACCAATCTTCAATACTCCAATTTACGTGGTTCTGGGCATATCTTAGTCTTGAAATACGATGGCCACGCTCCAGTTTAGGGCCGTTTGCAGGTCTAAGGGGTTTTAAGTTAGATTCAGCAAGCCGACGTCTTACTGTCCATGCACTTGGGTTACTTCCTCCGAGGCGTCGAAACTGATTTGTGAGTTCAGTTCCTGTGAGAAAGCGATTTCGAAGCATGGTGTTCACCAAGTATCGGTCTTCTCGTGCTGTGGTACACCTAGTTCTGCCCGTTCCTGGTCTGCGTAGGTTAGAACCAGTTTCTTCGTAACGTCGGAGAACTCTTTGTACTGTTGACAGCGACACACCGACAGTCCTGGCTGTATCGCGCTGACTCCGGCCGGTTTCCACCAATGTAAGTATTCTGGTGCATTCTTCAAGTGTAAGCGACATGATTTCAGCTTGAATAATGAATATTGAGCACTATCAACCTGGTTTATGTACCAACATAAATGACAAATTACAAACAAAAGCGAAAACAAATCCTGTAATTTCGTAGTTCCATCTTCGACAGTGTTCCCTTTTCAAATTTGATTTTTTTATGATATAACTGAAGTTTTAATACTTTCATTTAAGGAGTATTAAATTGTCTATTAAATACAATTTATTGCATTAACCTAGCATTCTTACTTTCCGAGATTTTTTGGATTCTTTGAGTGACCCGGATTCATTGCTCTCGAGTGTATTTATCGTGCTTTGTTGGTGTTGGTTCATTGAAGATAATTGTCAATTAAACTAACTTATTATAGAGAAAGGAGCCATGGATGAGAGATGAAAACCGGTTTCGGAAGGCTTTGGAGTGCCGCCGCGCCGAGCCTAAACAGCCAGTAGAGTCGCAAATGCAGCAAGCGGTTCCGAAGTAATAACGTTTAATAATTTAACAGTAAGCCTGGTATTACCGCCCAGACACCAGCGACCGAGGAACGCCACGCCGCGCCATGTGCCCTCGTTCACACCACGTCACCCTTTCCCGCTGTTACTCGGCTACCGTAATTACGGGATGGTAGTGCCGGTCGTGGCGATTGTGCTGTGGTCACAGCTGTGGGGTTCCAGGGATTCCAACAAATCTGTTCGTTCCTTGAAAGTACTTTTAAACTCCTTTCTAATATAACAATGATCTTTGCCTGAATCGGCATCTTAATGTTTGGCAGAGATACGGTAACCGAGGAAATCAGGCTTCTTTATGTACCGGGAATGAAGCGTGCTAAGCAGGAGACCAAAGCTAGTATTTTATAGAGGAACGTAACTGTTCGTTCACGCATAAAAGGCTGAATGAATATTGATGTGTTTTCAATGAGTTGGACGGTGTAAGAACCTAGGCTATTTTATGTTCAGGAAAAGCGCGTATTTCATAATCCCTTATTCTTACTTAAGTCTTATTTACAAAATAAACATGTATAGGTATTCTTGTTTCGTATATATGGAATCTTCAGTCAATGTCGTTTTAGCGTCTCCCTGTCTAGCCATTTTCAAAAGAGTCGAATTACAAACGGACGACGGTGTTGACATGATCTTATGGATGGAGCAGTAGCTTCGGACATTACGCACCGTTTGTTTACACTACCTACCTAAAGTTCCTAAAATTATTCTAAATGAACTTCGGTGGTAAATCTTACTACTACTAATTAAAAGTTTTTATGCTAAGTTTACTAAAACTAGTTAGTAGATATAATTATCGAATCATACATTATTATGGTCTTTAGAACTTTAGAACATTACATGGATTACCTGCCTTCTTTCCAAGAGCAGACAAAAAGTTGAAGTAAAATATGTATAAAATTTGACTTGTCTAAGTGCTCATTTTTTAAGCCTAAAGAAAATAATCTCTAAAGAATCTCTCACATCTAAACTAACTACACCATTAACTAAAGCGAAAAAACTCAAAGTTTCGAAACGACAGCCTTGGGATAATGACACCATTGATTTATAGACCTCGCAATCTACGAATGGGTCATCATTAGTCCACAATCAGAGAAATCCTTGGCCGCTGCAATCATACACTAATCAAAATTCATACCAATTAGATACCTATGTTATGTTATGGCCGCCAGTTCTTATCTATGCTTAGGAAATAACGTGGGCAGGTCGGAAAGGATATTTGCTTGGCTTGTACACTGAACGAAATAATAAGCAATAAGTACAAGTACTCACTAATGTTATTATTTATAATGATTTCGTTCGTGTATGTAATCCTTGTCTTAACCTCAGTGAAATGAAATATTTCATTGAATCACAAGGATTGAATAATCACAAGGATTGAATAATCGTCTTCAATAAATAATGAATGAATAATGCTGCATAATTCACAGTTCATTTAGTCCGCAACTAAAGCTTATGTAATGGGTACCCATATTACTGAACAATTCAGGGTTTGTTATAAATACTTATCAACAGCCAAATCATAATCATCATCACCAGCCCATGTTGGTCCACAGCTGGACATAGGCCTCCCCTAAACAGCCGTAATGAGCAAATATCTGCAGATCGTATAAACACTTGTCGCGAGGCAATAGAACCTGTAACATATAGCTTCGCAGTTGGACCTTCACCCGCTGCGCCACAGAGGTCGCATTTGAGGCTCATTAACTTAAGCCCAGCGTATAGCGACGAAGCCATAAACCTCTTGGTTATTTCAGATGACCGTTCAGTTAGCTTGAGTGCTGCCATTCGACGAAGAAAAGAAAAGGACCGAAGGATAAATTGAGTAGATATCCTAAATCTAATATTTTTTCGCAATTTCTCAGCTTGGTGACAAAGTGATTGGCTAGCATGGACGTAGGAAAGAGAAAGAATGTCTACCGAAGACTGAGGTAAAAAATTTACAAACTCATGTTGGGCCAAACAACGAACACGTCCCTGTCAAATTGACTTGTGCTTTCGTAAATTTCGGAATCATAATTTTCATACCCTGCTTTTATGATTGTCATTCTCATATTTTTACGTTTTGTTAATCGAGACTAACACTTATTCTAGTGGAACCATAATAAAACCATGATCTAGGAGTGTACGCAAACATTGCAATGTATCGCCCACAAGTTGTGCGGTGCGCACGAGTCGGGCCCAGGCTCCGGAGCCGCTCGGCAACCGGTTGTCCGTTAACCTACGTCATGGTCTACCAAATTTAAATACACGTAAACACTGAATCGGCAAGCCTAGTTCCTGTACTGTGTGAGAGTCGAGCCGGGGCCTCGCAGCATTGTCATTTACAACCTGCTGGTCACTGCGTGGTGTGCTATTTGCATGAATGCACTCTGCAGTTGGGAATTAAAACCTAGAGTAAAATAACCAGTAGCAGGGACCTAATTAGGCTAATCAATATTTTTATGATGAAATTGGTATCGTCTACCGTAGATGAAAGCAACTATACGCGGGTCAAAGTGTTTAGGTTTAAAGTATTCTATCAATCTCTATGTATACTTGTTGAGTTTATTTCATTTATATAATATATATCGATAATGCATCGAAGAAAGTCACCAATGAGCTATTAGGGCCATAAGAAAACGAGCAATAAGAAGAGCCGGAATAACTTCTCTAATAGGTACAGAGTTGTACAGAGGCTGGAGGAAAATCGATACAAACAGGAAATATTAGTACACTTGTGACCGTTTATCAATATCCCTGTCGAAGGTCACGCAGCTGACTGGACCCGTAATGTGATTTTTGAGGACTAGGTACTCATTTTTCCCGACCTGTACCTAATTGTATTTTGTGAATTTTTATAAACACCAAGGTGGGCAAACCCAACGAAGCCTTATATGTAACAGCAGTGGGTTAAGGCGCATACAGTAGCTGATTGCTCCTCTTTGGAGGCTTTCTCCTCCTAGAGTAGTCAATTTTATGGGCTGAAAAAAATATATGTTATACATTGACCTTTTATCTGTAAAGTGAACGTACAAAAATGTTCTACGTGCTCGTTTACCTGGTGAAAAAAAATCACAAAGTGGAGCTGTTTCTGACTGAAAAAGTGTATCTACTTCTAAACTACTTAGAATTTTATACTTTTTTTTTCACCATCATGTCGGCAAAGACTTTATCTTCAAACTGAACGTATGATTTTGTGATACGACGGTTTTTTACATAGAAAATCATTATTTTAAATTTTTGCGTATGATTAGTGGGCGGTAGTAACCTTTGAAGGTAGTCTGCGCGGGCGACGGGCGGCAGTGAAACCCTGACTGTCGTACGGGGAGGTTGTGTTCGTCTGCCTCGCGCTCTAGGTGAGCGCGAGGCGTACTTTTGCCTTTTTACTATAATGCTATATTGATGCACATAGACGCTTTATTTATTATTCAAAGTTATCCGCGCATGGACGCTTTATTTGGTGTAAGACAGTTTGTAAAATATTGAAAATTCCGAAGATCAGTAAGCTGAAGAAAGCCAGAGCTCTGAAAGCTCGTTATTTTAGAAAATTTATGCTATTGTAACTACCTATGAGCAATCTTATGTAGATTTTACATATTCGTATATTTATTTTAGGAGATCGGGTAGGTACTAAACTAGGTAGGAACAAATGAACGACAATGTAAGTAAATACTCCTTAGACCTACCCATTTATTTGTTTTATTACTAATCTTACATTATTATTTATTTATTGATTTCAGTGACCGGACAAGTTGAAACTGGAGTGAAAATGTTTTATTGTATTGTGGTAGCTAATATTAGGTAGGTAGCTATGATGTATTATGCGACGAAATAAAATATGTACGTACGGCATTCTTCCTAACGCGGTTCATGATCGTCTTCAGAATTCTAGTATGGCTGTAACAGTTCTATGACTCTCCGAAGTGAAGCACTAGGTAGGTACACCCCCACCTTACTTACTGTTATGAAATGGGAATGGGATTCAAAATGTAAAGGAGACTGGGTAAAAATGGTACATAGCCTTTTTTCATCTCCTAGAGCTCGGATATTTTTAAACTTACGAGATCTGAAATCATAATTACTATTTTAACGGGTAGGTATTTATCGCGTTTTTACGGGTATTTGTTATTTACGAGTATTTTTACGGGTTTTCTTCGCGACGGCCACCCTTTGTACTTGTACATAATTATCTGGAATTCTAGATAAACAAGTACGACAATTGCGAGTGTAACTCGCGCGCCGAGGGTTTTGAACTTTTGTCGTTTAGGTTGTTACGTTTATTGACGACCTCTTGGCGCGGTGGGCTTACAACGCAAGAGGTTGCGGTTACTACAGAGATTAGTGGGTAGGTAAATGCGTTGGTACCTACAATTTTTTTAATTTTTTTTTTGTTTTTCTGTAAAATATAGATATACAATGTGTCTGGTCACCGGTGTCGGAGACTTTGGGGGGGGGGGGGGTGAAATACCGTAAATTTTATCGACAAATCACTACTCCTATTTTTTTTCTACCTCCATGACAAAATGGCAGCCATTTTGTTTTCTTTTGCCTCGAAGCACGGGTGCTTGTACTGATTTAGCTATAGCAACCCATGTAGAGGTCCTAGGAAGACGATAGAGGGCTTATTTGATAGCCAATAATGTGGACAATAAAGCAATGGTAACATTGTTTCCATTTCCATTTTATAATAGAGGAAAAAATAATTTATAAAACCAAAAAAAAGATTTTTTGAAAAAAAAAAAATTTAAATTATTAACTTTTTCATAGAATCCAAACTGTCAAGCTACATGTTTTTTGTTTTTGAACGTTAGTAAATAATGTGTGCTTCAAAATAAGTCTTGTATCTTAGCTATAAGTAAGATAGTTTAGAAGTTTATTCAAAAATTAAAAAAAAAATCTTGTTTTTGTTTTATAAATTATTTTTTCCTCTATTATAAAATGGAAATGGAAACAATGTTATCACTGCTTTATGGTCCACATTATTGGCTATCAAATGAGCCCTCTATCGTCTTCCTAGGACCTCTACATGGGTAGCTATAGCTAAATCAGTACAAGCACCCGTGCTTCGAGGCAAAAGAAAACAAAATGACTGCCATTTTGCAATGGAGGTAGAAAAAAGATAGGAATAGTGATTTTTCGATAAAATTTACCGTATTTCACCCCTCCCCCCCAAAGTCTCCCGACACCGGTGACCAGACACATTGTATATCTACAAACGCTTTGTACATTTTATATCGATCACTCTGCAATCTTCGGAGATAGAGGGGGAGGAATGGCCAATTTTTCGACCTTTATCAAAATATTTCGAAAAGTATAAAACCTTTTGAAATTTCAAAACCTGTTTTGGAATGTGCAAATTGATACCCCACTCGACGGGGGTAGTCTCCCCTTTAGAAATCCCCCCCCCCCTTTTTGACCATATTTTTAAAAGTAGTTATGTTAACAGATTTCTCTGGTAGTGACCCCTTTAGAAATTTTTCCCGCCCTTTTTTGACCATATTTAAAAAAATATTATTTTTACAGACTTCTTTATATTTTTCCTGTAAAATATAGATACATAAATACTTGGTACATTTTACATCGATCGCTCTGCAATCTTCGGAGATAGGTGGGGGGGGGGGGGGGGATTGTCATTTTTTCGACCTTTTTCTCAAAAAGTATAAAAATCAAAATTTCCAAAACGAAATGTACAAATCCTCTTGGCGCGGTGGGCTTACAACGCAGGAGGTTGCGGTTACTACAGAGATTAGTGGGTAGGTAAGTGCGTTGGTACCAACGCACTTATTTTTTTTTTTATGTTTTTCCTGTAAAATATAGATTTACAATGTGTCTGGTCACCGGTGTCGGAGACTTTGGGGGGGGGGGGTTTGGGGGGGGGTGAAATACGGTAAATTTTATCGACAAATCACTATTCCTATTTTTTTTCTACCTCCATGACAAAATGGCAGCCATTTTGTTTTCTTTTGCCTCGAAGCACGGGTGCTTATACTGATTTAGCTATAGCAACCCATGTAGAGGTCCTAGGAAGACGATAGAGGGCTTATTTGATAGACAATAATGTGGACAATAAAGCAACGATAACATTGTTTCCATTTCCATTTTATAATAGAGGAAAAAAGAATGTATGAAACCTAAAAAAAGATTTTTTGAAAAAAAAATTTTGAATTATTAGCTTTTTCGTAGAATCCAAACTGTCAAGCTACATGTTTTTTGTTTTTAAACGATAGTAAATACTGTGTGCTTCAAAATAAGTCTTGTATCTTAGCTATAAGTAAGATAGTTTAGAAGTTTATTCAAAAAATCTTTTTTTTTTTGTTTTGTAAATTCTTTTTTCCTCCTCTACTATAAAATGGAAATGGAAATAATGTTATCATTGCTTTATTGTCCACATTATTGGCTATCAAGTGAGCCCTCTATCGTCTTCCTAGGACCTCTACATGGGTAGCTATAGCTAAATCAGTACAAGCACCCGTGCTTCGAGGCAAAAGAAAACAAAATGACTGCCATTTTGCAATGGAGGTAGAAAAAAGATAGGAATAGTGATTTTTCGATAAAATTTACCGTATTTCACCCCTCCCCCCCAAAGTCTCCCGACACCGGTGACCAGACACCTTGTATATTTATCTACAAACGCTTTGTACATTTTATATCGATCACTCTGCAATCTTCGGAGATAGGGGGGGGGGAACGGCCAATTTTTCGACCTTTATCAAAATATTTCGAAAAGTATAAAACCTTTTGAAATTTCAAAAACTGTTTTGGAATGTGCAAATTGATACCCCACCCCACTCGACGGGGGTAGTCTCCCCTTTAGAAATCCCCCCCCCCCCTTTTTGACCATAATTTTTAAAAGTAGTTATGTTAACAGACTTCTCTGGTAGTCACCCCTTTAGAAATTTTTCCCGCCCTTTTTTGACCATATTTCAAAAAGTATTATTTTTACAGACTTCTTTATATTTTTCCTGTAAAATATAGATCCATATCTTCAAATACTTGGTACATTTTACATCGATCGCTCTGCAATCTTCGGAGATATGTGGGGGGGGGGAGGGGGAATGGTAATTTTTTCGACCTTTTTCTCAAAAAGGATAAAATTTATCAAAATTTCCAAAACGAAATGTACAAATCAGTACCTTTCATTTCATACCACCTTAATTTCTGTAGGTCCCATTTAAAATTTCGATTTCAAAATTTGTACTGAAAATCTTCATTTTAATTTTTTATTTATTTTTCTATAAATCTGTGCGGGCGCACTAAATGTATTATTATTTCAAATTTCAAGTCAATAGCTGCAGTAGTTTCTGAAATATTATGGATTCAAAACACAAAACAGAATCAAAGTCATAAGGATCCCTGGACCAAAGACAAAATTTATATATCGTAGATTTTTTTTCTTTTGTTTTCTTTCTGCTGGTTTTTAGGGTTTTGACCTCGGTTTCAAACCCCTAAAAAACAGCAGAAAGAAAATAAAAGAAAAAAAATCTACTATATAAATTAAATTTGTCTCTTGGTCCAGGATGCCCTTTCTCCTCTTGCTTAGAAATTTACTGTTTTATCAAATCTTTACATCCGATTTCTGGCATCATTTCTTTGAATAGGTGTAAAAACCTATATGTAAATACCATGTAATGGTAATTTTTTTCTCTTGGTCCATTATGACCTTTTTCCTTTAGCTCAGAGATTTATTGTTTCAAATTATTCCACCCGTATAACCTACCTATCATTGATATCCTACAAACATTGAAAATTAGAGAAGCTTGTATGAATGTTTGTTACCATGTACCTAACTACTAAACTGATTTGCATAAAACTTTCGAATGATTGGAATATAGGCTAGTTTAGAAGGAAATTACCTACAACGCGAACGCCCCGCGCCGCGCGGACAAGAGGTGGTAAGGCGGTAAGATATAATATATACTTATTACTTACCTAAAGTACCGAGTTCTGTTCTCAGACCAAGAACAAATACTTGCAGAATTTTAAAGACAAAGATATATTTATTTAGCTTCACAAGAACAGCACAGACATAAATAAAGATAGACAATTTGTAAAAAAATATCCCGCAGTGGGAATTGAACCAGCAATTAGCGCGGCGCGCCGCGCCGCGCGGCCATGAAGGATTTCTATTTATCTTTTGCGGCTTACGCGCGAAATCTATTTCATTTTCTTGGCTATGCGGCGCCGGCGGCGGGGGGCGCGCGGAAGGGTGCGGGCCGAAACCATAGCCCCGCCCAAATTGCTCAAGGTCATTCGCTCCTGTATGCGCCTTAAGATGATGATGTTTCTAGCTGGTGAGTCCAAACCACGGCGCTATTTCAGGTTTCAATAACTCGATTGCTTAATCACTACATAGTATAAAACAAAGTCGCTTTCTCTGTCCCTATATATCTCTATGTATGCTTAAAACTTTAAAACTACGCAACGGATGTTGATGCGGTTTTTTTAATAGATAGAGTGATTCAAGAGGAAGGTTTCTGTATTAGGATTGGACCCGTGCGAAGCCGGAGCGGGTCGCTAGTAATAAAATAAAATATATCTGTGGAATGTATAAAGTATATCAGTTATCTAGTACCCTAGCCTAGAATTACTAATTTACTCTCACATCAGCAATATTGTTACCCCAGCGCGGTGTCAGGGCCACCCAGTCTCGTCTCACGGGATAGGCCTGCCGATAGTGATTATTTCCGTAACACTTTCACTTGAAAGCAGTGTTTCCCTGCATTGTGACAGGAGTCCAGGGCTCCTGTAAGTGGGTCGCTCCGCTAATTCCGGCGGGGTCAGCGGCCGCGCCCGCTAATTGTGTCACCATACCACCACGCTATGGGCACCGGCGTCTATGCTAGACGTGCCCTATTTATAGCATGTTCTATGTGATGCAGGAATCTGCTAGCGTATCGTTACGTTTGCGGGATTAAAACTATCTCATTGTAAATGCGACAGTAAGCCCGTCTGTTTGTGAAAAGGTTTTCTCTAGTTCTCTCGGTGAAATTGGCCAAGAGATGGATTGTATCCTGGCTAAGGTAAGGTATATCTATTAGAAGTATAATTTGTCGAAAATTCGTTAAATATGCAGTTTCATGTCATATTATCTCGCTCTATTAACTAGAAATGGAATACATATTATTATATTGTTTTTTCCACACCCACTATCATTATAACTATCATGTTAACAGCAAAAGAGTATCTAATAAGGTAATCATTTGAGTTACGAAGTGATATGAACTTATTGTATTTTGTTTATAAAAAACAATATTGCTGGAGCATAGCCCAAGCTTAGCAGAGCTTGTCTTATGAGAACTAGATAGAGACTGATATAGTATGATTATCATCATTGTAGTTGTTACTACGCAGGCGCACCTTCCTTCGCTACGCCACTGACGTCCTAAACACCGAATCAAGTTCTTCATGGTCCATTATTTTATTACCTATTTCACACGTCATCTAAACTAAGCAAGGCTTTAGGTGGAAACCGTTTTAGCAACTGGTATTCAGAATGGTTTACAAGCAAAGGTTAAATTAAGTCGGTCAGATACCTACACTCCGACCAAGGATACACCTACTAGGTAGGTAGAGATATAGGTAGGCTTGCTCTATGTCGCAATAGGTGAGAAAATGGCAAGAGGCGGGTTTGACGAGATTTTCCTATAAATGTAGCATGGCAGACAAACCCTGCCTGATCAGATCACCAGGGAAGTGTTCCCGGTAATATTTTTTCTCAGAAAACATACAGACGATCTCTGTGTATATTGGAGCACAGACAGACAGAGTGGAAATACAATATCTACTAACTATATTTTTTTTTATATTCGTCTAGCCGGGTATTTAACAAAAATATATTTTTCATGCTAATAATATAATAAATATTCTATAGCCTATGTTCAACACGGAAAATTTAGGATTCTTATGGCGAAAGGATTTATAGTATTGTAGTTTCGGAGCCTATTCAATTCAAACAAACAAACATACAAACAATCAAATCTTTCCTCTTTATAATATTAGTATAGATTTTAGAAACAACATTTTTTTTTTTTAAAAAACATTTATTTAAAAAAACTTATTCATGACATAAAAACGTTTTCTTATTCTAGGTATTAGTTTTGGTAGTTTCACTTTATAAGTCATTAAATGGTACATAAATTAGTATCTTTGAGGTATTTTATCCTTAATAACTACTTTATATTATACTATCAGTCCGCCCCGGCTTCGCACGGGTATTAAACAAAAAATTCATTTCTAAAATTAAACACACTAACACGTTGGGTTTCACAGTATTCATACGGATCCCTTTTTTACGAACTTTTTTGGCAGCATTGGGCTTTTTGACATTGACTTTTATTTTGCCAGTTTACTTGCCTCCCGCACCATAGTGACGAATTATGAAGTCTATGACACTCCAAAACTAAAACTGACAAAAGCAAGCTGCAGAGCCATAATGAAAATGAAGTTGAATATAGCACATGGTTTAATTTTTGAATTTTTCATGAGGATTCCTAACTTTTTTGAAAAATTTCTGTAGCCTATGTTCATCACAGAAAATTAGGGATTCTGGTGACATAATTTTTCAATTCGGTCCAGTAGTTTCGGAGCCTATTTAATTCAAACAAACAATAAAATCTTTCCTCTTTATAATATTATTAGTATAGATTCGCAGTTGTACTGGGAACATTAAAAAGTATTCATTCGTACTCTATTATAAATAAAAAACAAACACAAGGGTTATTATCACTCCATATTCTATTATGGGCACTACTGCCAATAATTAGCTTTTGTTATTGGCACTGTGGGCCAACATTTGGAAATTGCTATTAAAGAAGAAAATATTGATGGACAAATAATAATTTAATTTAAAACCTTTACAAATAGATCATAAACTCGCTTGTTGATAATATTCTTAGAAATCCTAACATTGGCACTAATGCCAATAATAGGATTTTGATGAATTTACTGATCCATATGTTGGCACACGAAACAAATAAAAACTGATATAAAAATAAACAAAATTATCTTTGAATCTACTGCTTAGAGGTGTAATTAAGTATATAAAATTATTTCGAAAGTATCAATAAGCCGAATAGCTGCGATATACTATGATTAATAAAACTCTCACCTTAAGAAGAAACCAAAAAACTACCTTCAAATCACTAGCACAAAATTTAAGTTGTTGTTCCTGAACCGCCATACTGATTATAGGAGCAGTGTTGCCATTTTCTAACAGAATAATAATACTATTTTATATTTTAATGCATCCTGAACTTGAATAGTCTATAGTTTCCTTGTTTTTTTTAACTAAACTATAAAGGGCCAATAATTTTATTGGAGGAGTGCCAACGATTGGGTGGTTTACCCTAACATGTATTTTTTTGCGATTAACGATTCATGATCATCTTTCATTTCAATAACAATTAGTGTTTGAAACTGGTTCACTAATTAATTTTGTTTCATTGATATGGCCGGGTAGAGTTCTTTGGGGTTGCGTGTTGAATCTGTCGGTAACATAATTATAAAGGACTGCACACTTTTGTCGCCTAACTTTTTTACAGGTAGGTACTTAGGTACATCAATGTGTAAATGTACACTATGTAAATGACACTTATTTGTGAGATCAGAGGTTTTGTAGTAGTTTATATCAAACGAAAATAATCCCAATTTACTAAAACTCATTAAGGGAGGCCTATGTCCAGCAGTGGACTAATATGGGCTGATGATGATGATGATGAAGATAACTAAAACTGAAGTTCAGTAGTGTGAGAGGTCGTTGTTTTATGAGACTTTATTTTAACATAGAAAAACAACTTACCTTAGAACTCAGAAGATGTCGGGGATCTTACTCGGAAGAACAGAGGGATGTCGTGTCATACATATCCAACTATGCGCGGTCTATGCCATCATAATGCGACAGACCTAATCATATAGCTTTTAAGTCCAGTCGTATTAGTGAACAATATTCTTTTTTTTTATGTGTGTAATCTGTGCTTAAATATTCTCAAATTAATCCTGTTAAATATACCGTTATAAATGACTTTAGTAAACAATATTTTATTTAAGAAAGAACGCCTCATTTAACTTATTTGGAAAATACGCGGACATAAGTCCCTCGTGTGCGCAGACCGCGGCCGTAAGGGTGGGAGCTGGGAGTGACGTCACAATGGCGCGCCACGCGTGGGCGGCGCCGTCTGCGGCGAGCAGCACAGCTTGCGACAATGTGCGCTCGCTACGAGTACAGGCTTGCGGGGGATTAGGCTTTTACTTGACAAGGACGTGGTTCGATTCCCGCCACGGGACAATATCTGCAGATATTTTGAAATTATGTATGTTATAATGTGCTTTGCGATCGCTAACCCGCATGCCCAGAGTGGAGATTATAGCAACAGTCTGTAATAATAGCAAAAAAGGCGCTTTTAGGAATTAGCCAGCTCATTACAAGCATTTCACAGCCCTCTATATTTTCCCAGTAAAATAAAATTACAAACGCTCCATACATTTCAGATAAACCGCTTTGCAAACCGAGATTGGGGATTGGTAAATCATTCGACCTTTGGACAAGGAAAAGGATAACCAAAGCCCTAAGGGTTTCGCAACCGATCACGAAAACTTACGAAGGGAATGCAATAAATTCGTACTCATAAATGCACTCATACGCATGGCTAACAAAATATAAACAAATGAAAGTTTAGTGAATTATGTTTTTCATCTTTTCGAATTGTTCAATTTCTGATTTGCCATTTATTAGCATAATATAAATATGTCATAAATTTAAATAAATACAAATTGTTTTGTAAATGCTTTTTATGAAAAGCATAGATGAAGACCAAAATCATAGCTGTTTACCATTATAGTACTATGTAATTATATTTTCCATACAGATTGGGAACAGTCTCCGACCTCTAGGTTCATATTTCTCGCTAATCGAATTCTCCCTTTGACGTTATCACCTTTCACGTCGACCTAATTGGCTGGCCTATTTTTTGACATAATGTGCCGTCCTTAGTACCATCAGGGACGTATATTACCTGGTAAATAACCTTATCTATGGCGTCTGGCTTCTGATACCCCATTGTCTATTACTTGGACTATACATATATGGACGTGGGCGAGAACGGGACCCTGTTGCTTAGTATTATACTAACAATAAAATTAAAGGGGAAATACAAACAATATATGTTTTTTGTTAACGGGGTTTTTCAATCTGTCGACCTTAAAAGATCGCTTTATAGTGTACATATATCTCATGAACCGTAAAGGGTTGAAAACATAACAAATTTTCATTTTCGATTGTCATTATGAAAACAAATAACATTCGTTAAATTTTAATAGTTAAGTGATCCAATGTCCATACCACGTTAAGCACCGAAGTTAAGCAACGTCAAAGCAGCGCGGATGGGTGACTTGACTGTGTTATGTCAGCTTTTTTGACAGTACTACTTAGCGTACTGTCTTTTAGGGTTTTTCTTGTTTATTTATTATTATAATTTTGTATGATGGTACTGAACCCTTAAGTGCTGCACTTGACCTTTATTTCATTTTAGGGTTACAAATAAAATTAACAAGTAATTTAGACATTACAAACGGACAACCACAGCTTTTTACTAAATACATATGGAAACCAGAGCAAGCAGCTTTGCACTGCCGATTTCTTGATAAAAGTAGGTTACTTCAGTGTTTATCGCGTTCAGACAGACAGACGCAGAAGGTCTTGTTTGTTGTGGTTGGACATACGAGTACTTCTTATTAAACTTGTTACCCTCATAACGATGTAGTTTGAATCTACATCTTGATGCAGCTCACAACTGGCCCATCTAAAGCGCGTTTCCCTCTCGTTTCAACGGAACACCTGTTATTACCGTGTACTGGTTTCATCATAACATAACATAACACATGTACATATCTACATACATAAATATATACACTACTAGCAAACCGCCCCGGCTTTGCACGGGTGTCAGATATTATTAAGAGGGTTAACTTCGTTTTGTAATAACTAAAACCGACTTCTAATTCCTATATTGATACAATTTTTTATTTTTTTGTAGGTGATATAAATGGTATTCCCTTAACGGGGTTTGTTATTCCACAGAACTTAAAAACAGTGTAAAATTAATAGGTAAAATTATCTTCAGAATAGGTAGGTACCATCCAACAATCAAATTATATCATATCGTGTTTAGACAGACAGACAGACGCGGCGCTTACAGCGGGGACTTACTTGTATACGAAAAGTTTCGTAAATTATAAATGTACCTACCTATATATATACCTTTGGTTACATTATTGAAGTTTTCATACAAATCCCTAACTTTCTGAAAATATTCTATAGCCTATGTTCATCAGGGATAATAGGATTCTAATATTGAAAGAATTTTTCAAATATGTAGGTCCGGTAGTTTCGGAGCCTAAATTCAAACAAATCCTCTTTACAATATTAGTATAGATAGCTTGAGCCAGCGGCTTCGCACAATCAAACATCTCCATAACACGCGGCACCAACATTCACCTTTATAACATAAATAGGATGTCTGATCTGATACATACAGTCAGGTGTAGTGTGAGTAGCTTGCCTGATATGAACCAGCTTTGTATCCCGCGAGCTTCTTAATAATCTTATACAAGGTTACCTAAATTATACTTAATTGGTTCGCGAATATAATCGATGTAAAATAACTAATTCTACAGAGTAAGGTGATTTACTAATTATTATATAGCCGCAAGTAGCCGCTTATGATAAAAGATTGTGCCGCCACCACTTGAATGGATCGAGCTGAAATTATGCACACATAATTGCATTTTGGTTTTGGGGTGGAGCGGACCGAACCCTGTAGATAGATTACAGGTTTGACAAACGCTTTCAGTTTAGTTAAGCTCTATGTTGCAATAACTAATAATAGGTATATCATTACATTAACAACCTACCCAATACCTAAGGGGAAAACTTTAAGACTCAAATAATTATATATTGTTTGAATCTTAAAGTGTGACGTGTGTAAGGTCTGAAGAAAATTAAGCACTTTTACTTTATTTATTTTTTTAAAGTACCGTAGTCAGAAAACGTTCTATGTCTTTGAGGAATTTCCGTGTCCGTAGTTTATAAAAGGTTCTATCTCTTTGACGAATTTCATTAAGACCTGTGCAGCAGTTAATTGAGAATGCGGCGCGGAGATCAGGTATTTTCGCACTTATGAAAGAAAGTAAATTAATTTTATTTATTTAGGCTGAACTGAAATGCTTTTAATGTATATTAAAATTCTTCACTGGTATAGAACAAAGACAACTATGCCAATACGGAAGCTATGAATCATTTCTATGATATACTTTCAATTTCAGTTGGCACGACCACGTCTGAAATTTACTATACCAATAGTCAAGTCGCTGCAACACTGGCCAAAGGTCAGGTGCTATTCAATATACATATATTTATGTGTTTCCTCAAGAAATCCAGAAGAAAAGTTTAAAATTTCCATCGGATTAAGTATGTCAAAACGAGTTGAGCTGGCGCCAAGCGTAACCGCCCGTATAATAGCGCAGATATGTTAAAATATAATATTATAGATGTAGAGAATCTGTTTGTACATCTGAATGACAATCGCTCACCTGTTGGCTGTTGTTATTATGAGTAATAACGAGACGTTCACCTTTGAGCATTGTTTTTTGTTTTGTTTTATGCAAGGGCAGAAGGGTGGCGGTATTCCGGTTTTCTTTTAGGGTTTTAAAGATGAAGGGTGGTTTCCACTAGATATTATACTAGATATACAGTTTTTTGTTTGAGAATTTCTTAGTTTTTCCATAATTATGGATGGTTACTTACAGAAACATTAATTCTGATCAATACTTTACTCAGTTTTAGTTTGATTAACATTATTATTGCTCTATATTAAAGGTTTAGAACTACATCAATGCAATATTGCAGCACGATCGGTTCAGTAGTACTTTTGACGTGAAGAGGTAACAAACATTCAAACTTTCGCATATTTATAATATAAGTATGATGTTTGTATGAATATGGATGGTAATAGAGGTAGACCAAAGAAAATATTACGTCTTCCTAGGAAATTACCATTTTTGAAATGACAATAACAATGCTGACAATAAGTATGCTAATCCCTCAGTGTTAAAAAGGATTGAAAGTAATAATTAACTCATTAAATGAGCAGTTAGATATTTTTTATTTTTAGATTGTGAACCTCCTCATAGAAGAAGAAAACCGAAGGAAACCGACCGACCCCGCATAAACAGGAACAGGACAAGACAATGATTAAGATTTCTTTAACGATTCATATTATACGTCACATGCCGAACTAGACCCACTCGATTAGGTACCCGTAGGGCTTGCCAAAGAAACCTCATACATACTCACGAAAATACATATATTCACTCGTTCTTGCTTGCGCAGTCGGGAAAAAAGGCTCAGAACGAAGGTCAATAAATACTGGATTCTTTGCTACAAGTAGGTGCAAATGCAAACCTGCCAGTACTCTTAAAATTAAACATAAACATTAAAGTTTCTTTATAAATAACCTTAAACCGATCCTATAACTAATGCAAGCTAATTCGTAAACAGTTTTAAGCAAATTACATCAGGGGCCATGTTTCTCCAAATACATAATGATTATGATAGAGCCATTCGACTCATGCAAGGGGTACAGCACGTTATCAAAGGGGACTCGTAACAATGCACCCCAGAGCCATTGACAATACGAGAGGTATGATTATATTCTGTGAGGTATTACGCGTTTTTACTGCCGAAATCCGGGTGAATGAAGTAAGTTCTTGGAAGCAGGGGAAGCCGCACAAGGGCCGTGTTTTTGCTAAACTGGTCAGCGAAACTGGTTCAACGCAGCTCTTACTACGGGAGGGTGTTTTTACACTTCAAACCCGACTACGACGTACATTTCAATTCTAAACTCGAAAGTAACTTAGGACGCTTTGCAAGCGCACGAATCGAATTTGTGTCGAGTCCTGCTTGATTTCGTTTAAATTTGGATCCATCGACCCAAGCAAATAGTCAGATCGAAATGGGAATTGGGATCGTGATAAGAAACTTTTTCAAGAGTAAGAAAGAACCATCACCTTCGGGTTCACCTTGTACAGTCAACATCAAAGTAGCTGAACGACTGAAGGAATTATTAATGAACAACCTGATCGACTTTTCGTGATCAATTTCAAGAAATAAAAGTAGACGCTAATTGAAATGTTGACGCGAAGTTCATAATTCAACAATTTATTCGAAATGCTTTTTCATTTTTGACAGGAATTCCCTTAGGATTTTCCAGAACCTCGTGGCCATTAGCTTTCATGAATAAAATGTAAGAGACAGATTTTTCGTGAGAGCTAACGTATTCTAGTTCACCCTTTACATTTGTATGATTCAATAGCTTAAGAACAGCGATGTCGGCTGTATTAAATGTCAGGTGTTAGGGTTGAACCGCACTTAGGCTATACACAAAACATTTACAAAACTTGGCTCTACCAAACCCATTTAACTTTTACGTGATCCATTTTTATAACTAATTGACCTGTTGATCAGGAGAAACTAGAAAGTTTCTCCTTCTAGCTACGAGACCTTATCAATCTATGATAAGGTCTTTTTATAAACCATTGTGGTGTAAACACTGTCTTTAATTTAGATTTTCTTTATTGGTTGTTTTATGTTGAGAATGGATTTCAGTACCTAGTGGTCATAATATGGATGCTATTTTCTAAAATTGTGTATTTTCGTGAGTAGAATTTCATCGTGAAGACAAAGTATTTGCTATAGGTATCTAAAAGTGATAAGTTTAGATTTGGAGTGACTACGACGACGTCTCAAAGACCACTGACCCAAAACCTTTTATAAAAATAAGTAATAAAATAAGAACGTAATCAAATCGCCTGTGAAGCCAAGTATCTAACAAAATAAACCCTACATCGACCACTTGGTCAAAAACTATATTTATTTATTGATCACCAACATACCGTACACTAATACTAGCTTAAAGTTACCTAAGTATCATGTCAAGTGTCTATACAATTATAGGTGAATATAGCATACAAAACATAATAATGGGCGAGTAATATGTAGATAGAATTAGAATACAATGCCTTGTGCGAATAAATTTAGGCTATAGCTTGTCTGATATGTAAGCTTAGTTAAATATATCAAAATGGCGCTTAATGTACGCTATAACATAACAAGCTAGAAATAAACTAACAATATTATGATAATTAACGTGTAATATAAACACCGTTCGAGAATTAGACAAAACAAGCCTGCAGCTCGCGGCTCGCCTGGCGGAATGCGGTTACACGCAGACTATGAACGCCTGGCCTGCGACACCAGTACACACGCGCATTGCCGATACTTTAAATAGCGCCTAAGTACAGTCCGACCCATGAGCTCTTTGTAGTCCGTTTGAATCAGCTTGATCCGTGAGGGGACGAGAAGGGCACGGCGGCCGCCGTAGGGAATGTCCGTAGGGCATGACAGGTTACTATTAAAGGCTCATTCTAGCCTCAAGAATAACATGTCAAGTTGATTTGAGGTTGAAATCCTTGGAATACAGTTTTAGGGATTTCAACGATAACATTCCTTGTACCCCTTCTTGTTTATTATTATTTCACTACCTACTTCCTAATATTTCAATGCTCAATATATTAATTGGTATAATCATATTCAATTTACACGCATTAGCAAGGCTTAGACGGACAAAAATCAATTAGTAAAGTTTGTTTCTAACGATAGTATCCGTCACCAGTTTTTCGTTTCGAAAACCTTTTAATAAAGCTTTAGTACCTCTAAGTGCTAAATCTTTTACCGAGATAGTAGACAGAGGATTAAGAAACACAAAACTCGAGATAACAATCCTATGACGATTTGTCACCTACAATAAATATTGGAAATATCTATATCTTTGACACACAGAGTAAGTAATAGATCAATAAAAATGCAAGTAACAGGACTCACCCATTCTCATCTTTGATCTTCTTCTTGCGTCCTCTCTTCTTAGGCTGGTTGAGCATCATCTGCTGGTGCATCATATGCGGGTGGTGGTGCTGGTGCGGCAGCGCGTGCGGGTGGTGGTGCGGGTGCGGCATGTGCAGCTGCTGCGGCTGCATCATGCCGCACATCGGGTCCTCCTCCACGAACGAGTACGGGTCCTCGCATTCCCGTTTAATCTGTCCGCCGTTGTACTCCTCTTCTCTTTTGTAATGCTGCTGGTGGATGTGCGAGGGATGGTGCGGCGCCGAGTGTTGGCTCATGTCGAACGGCATATCGTTGACGCCTTCCGCTTGAACGCGTAGGGCTCATTGTACTTGGGGAAGGGAAAGTGTTGGTATTCCGGCGGTGGTTCGAAGGAGCGGTACTCGGGTTCGGGCTCGGAGTAGCGCATGAGCGGGGAGGGGGTCGTAGGGGGGCGCGGGCGGCGGCGGGGAGCGCGGCGGCGCGGGGGAGCCCTCGGCGCTGGAGGGCTTGCGGCGCGCCGCCTCGCCGCTGGTTGCTCGTCTCGTACCCGTCGTCCTGGTTCTCCGTTGTTTCGGCTTCTCTTCGCCCTCCTCTCTGTAACAATAACCATTGTTTGAGCTTGAGCAAGAGTAAAGCATATTACACTTACTTTATACTAGATTTTATCGGAAACAAGAGTTTTAAGCCCCAACTGACAAAGAAATCGGCTGTTCGAAATCTGTTAAATCGGTGCTATAGAATCTAAACCGCCTCACCCCATTAATCTGAAGCGATTCCGAAATGCCAAAGATCCGTCTAATTTCATCCATTAGCAAGCCATAGGACCTTCAACATTAAGAAGTACACATAACGGGAAACGCGGCATCATCGAAATGCAAGGCCAAAACGCGATTAAATTAGTCACAGACTAGTAAATCATAACGGGCCGTTTAGCAAGGCGTTTCGAAACATTTACATACATATAGAGACCGTTTTGTTTACGCATGGTCTGGAGGTTATGATGATAATCTAAACAAGAACTGATCCCTCAAACGCGTAAGAGCCAAGTAAGGACACCTATCACATAAAAGGCAGCAGCTTCTTCCTGTATCTTTAACACCTCAGATACGATCACCGACCAACCAACACATTTAAGGAGAGACACGTCCAGCAGTCGAGGGATAAATTGTGATCGGTAACATGTTTTAAATACTAAAATGTATTAGGTTCTGCAATGACTAGGTACTAAATAATCCAAAAGTCTAAAACACTAAACCCTATTATAGTTTACGGATCACACACGCTCCTTATTGCACGCCATGCCACCTGCGCCTACGCAACTCTCATTACCGATTGCAGCAGGAAGAGATCTTATCATTAGAAAGCTTAGATGGGTATTGGGTAGGCGTGTTGTAACAGTTCTGACATCTACCCCGCGCCGCGCCGCGCCCGCCTGGCGGACCCGACTGCCACTCCGAAGGTCGTGGGTTTGATAACGCAGCTATTCTGCTAAACTAGTCACTTCAATATGACAATGGTATCAGCATAAGATGATACTCATTGGTACTTTAGTTAGATGCAATAAACTATAGATGGAGCGTATCTACTTTTTGAAAATGTGGGCCTACGTTCATGCTGAATGTCCGGTGAGTCTTCGGACGGAAAATTGGTGACCAGTTGGTTCTAGGGTGCGGAGCAAAATCCATCAATATAATAATAACGTTCTTATCTTTATATTACGTTTTGGTAAAAATAAAACTGGACTTATAACTGTTCTACCATACGTCCTGTACTCGGTTCTAGTTCTAGCATGCTAGTGGAAGTGGTAGAAAATATTGTGACCGTTGATAGTGCCATAAACATCAAACAGTAATCATCCAGTGTCGTATACTGGTATCATTCTGAGCAAATTAGAAATATTTTATTGATGATCATTATTGGTCCGTTCTGAAAATTGCATATTTTTAGCTGCTTTTGTGTGCAGTTATTCGTTGCTGAAGTTTTTTTATTTTTAGTGGTTAACTTGCTATCACCTAGTTGTTATCTGTTATTGTCATCAGTTGTAGTTAAGTTTATTATAAAATATCTGTGTTTACAAAAAACATATTGGTTAGTAAAACCGAATACAAGTGCTGTATAGTTAGACTAGTCCTCCGCCATCGTATCTAAAAGCGCCGCCGCACCGCCAATCCGACCGACCTCTATGGATGGACATTACCCGGTCGAATAAACCGCATTAGTGAAAAAACACCTGCAGTAGTGCAATTTCACTCACCCCGCCCGCGCCGCGCCCCGCCCCGCCCCGCCGCGCTAGCTCGGAGCGCATCCCGTGCCTCTAATCCTATATAGACAGAATCCTAGCTCTTTCACCAGCTAAACTTGGTGCTTTCAATACATGAAGTTCCGTAAAGAACGCGGTAAAAGAGCTTCTCAAACTTTAGCGGATAAACTCTCATGGAAAATTAATTAAAAAAAAATAAAGAAAACTCTTTAAATACCGTTTTATAGACGCTTCCGATTAGTTTCGATATAGATCAGTTGGGATACTTCTAGATTGTTTAATAGTCTGTCAATTGTAAATATTAATTCAAGCCTTCTAATTTGTTTCTTTTCTTTAACAAAAACAAATACTTAATTAAGTACTATAAAAATTATTAATTTTAATTTATGAGACCAGGTGATATCCATAGTATTAAGTCATACCGCTTTTAATTTTATCTTCATTAAATCGTTTCACAAAAACGACTATCATAAATAAATAAAATATAATCATTCTGGCTGGACATTCCACACAGCAGCCCCAAGCTAAGCAGAACTTGATATATAGCGAGTGAATGAAGCAACCAATCCTATATAATTATCTCATCAATGGCGAGCTGATTGCAAGAACAAATGCCATGAAGGACCTGGGTGTTACATTCGACCGGAAGTTAACATTCCACTCCCACATAGCTGAACTCGCAAAAGAATCTTTCAGACGTCTGGGATTTGTACTCAGAAACGCGCGCGACTTCCGTAAAGAGCATGTGATCTGCCTGATCTTTGGCGCGCTTGTCCGCAGCAAGCTTGAAGCCAGCGCTTGTGTGTGGAACCCGTATGAAGCCAAGTATGCCTTAATGCTTGAAAAAGTGCAGAAGGCATTCCTGCGGTTTCTGTACAAGCGCCGATATGGCTACTATCCCTTCCTATACCCGACCAGATTCTTGATGGGTTGTCTGGGGTACAACTCGTTGGAGACGCGGCGCGCATTTGATCAACTATCCATCGCGTGTAAGGTCTTCAGAGGCAGAATAGACGCCCCCGAACTGAGTGATGTGTTGTGTCGGTTTTATGTTCCTGATAACTACTGTCGGGGCCGGAAGCACAGGTTCTTTAGCGTGCCGCCATCTTCCACGGCGGCCCGCTCCGCGTCACCTATCCCGCGCATCCTCACCGCACTAAACTCTCTCCTGAACGATAGTCCTGAAACAGACTTATTTGCGGATAGTCTGGGTGACATTTTGTCGGTCTGTTTGAGATTCTGTGAGCGTGACGCATGAAAGGGCCAAATTATTATAATTATTCTTATAGGTAATTTTAAATTGATATATTATTATTCTATTATGTTTACCAATATTTTGACTTATTAATTTTTTATTTGTTTTTCAATATTGACTTGTGTAAATGATTATTAATTTCTTGGACTAATTTAAACATGTTATTGTATAAAGTAGGTACTTATCATTAATTTTACAAAATTTTCTTAAGACTGAATTTATATAATTTTTAATGATATGCAACTAATGTAATTGGTTATAATAAATCGTATTAGTTGTTAAATAAATAAATAAATAAAAAATAAATAAAATAAATAGGTACTAGATGACTCATATACTTAAAAAATAGCCATTAGAAAATACCTGGAACAAACATCTGCATCTACAAACATTTAACTCAAAGCGGGAATCGAACCCTCCACTAGCGTCGCATGCAACCTATCGCCCTCCGCGTCACAACGGGCGTCCTAATAAACATCACCTAGAAAGTGACAAGTCTTAACTTAACGCCATAACAATTGGAACCATTAAAATGTCACACCGTACTCTGGTACATAAATAAAATGTAACGTAAAATCAGATGATCGAGACATAGCCCGGCCGTGCTCGCAGCGCGCACATAAACATGGCTTCATTCATAACCAGACTGAATTATAGCTGGTCGTATTCGAGACACATGCCTGCTATAGCTGTAGTAAACAAAACGTACACATATTAGTCAAATGTTTAACTTATCATTTTGTAATTGTTTATATTTATACTATACTAGCTTCTGGCGGCGGCTTCGCGTGCGCTTTTCCTACATAAACACACACTATCTCCTAGCAACATTTAACTACGAAAAGTTTGCACAGAGAGGTACCTGAATTTACTGAATAAATTTTTATGTAATTAAGAATTTTTAAATCATTCGTGGTCGCCACGCCACACTCAAATTTATCATCCCCTATTTTACCTCTACTCAAAATTAGAGAAAAAGTAGCCTACGCCCTTCCCCAGAACATTATAATTCATCCTTCCCAAATTTTATAAACATTCGTTCAGCCGCTTATTCGAAAAGGTAAAAGACAGACTTTCTCATTTATAATTTAAGTAATGTATAAAACCGTTTATCAGTTGAGCGCCGGCGTTTTTGTTTACGTTTCATTTTATGATAATCGATGATTTTTTATTTTTGTTTTTAATCTGATTCATGTTAATTGAAACGTTTATATGATTTACAAGCTTTTTTACGAGGTGTTTTATTTATAGCTTTAGGGTTCCGTGGATATTATCGGTTACACGTGCTGTCTGTGGGTTGAGTAAGAGTAAGAGTATCGGTAGCAATAACAGGTTGCGATATAGGTCGATATAATTAATTATGTTACGGTCCGAAGTGCATGCAAAGTTCAAGAACATTATAGATATGATTTATTTAAGTTTGAAATGAAAAGCGATATCTTTAGTAATCGACTAAGTAAATTATATTTATGAATGTTAAATAGGCGCGTCCATCCAGGCAACTACATATTTAGCAACCAAAAATCCAGAAAACTCACATTCCTCGCAACAACCAAGCGACAATCACGCCCAAACTAAAGATACAATCTTTAAACATTGGCCCTGGATAGAAAAATCCTTTTCATGTTGACGATTATTGAAAATTTATCATCAGTTTTATAGCTCTGAGCGAGGGTAGAGTAACGATGTTGTAATGTAAGTACAGAGTTCAAAGCAACACTCGAAGCCACGAGTCAATGGACCTAAACCCTTGTCGAAACGGCAGTGTACCAAAAAGGCATTAGTAGGTAACATCGGTTGCCTGAGAGCTAGCATCGATTGCTATTTCTTTGCTTTTTTGTACGCTAAGTCTTGATTAAAATGCGGACACAAGTCGCATCCGAAATGACTGCAGGGATCCAGGAAGCAGGTCGAGCGAACGGAACGGACCCGGTGGAAATAGAGACTGGAATAACTTGCCTTGGACGTTACCGGTAAAGTAGTTTTTTGTCCTAGTGTTCAGAAAAAGACAAAAGTAGAATTATATTAAGCAATGAGGAATCTGGAAGCTAAGGGGTATATTTACTCTGCAGTGGGATAACCAACACGGTCTAAAAATAATATAAAATGTTCTGTACTTAAGTTTGAGTATAGAACCAGCTTCTGGCTACAGCGAAGCGATGGCTTTGAAGGCGTTTTCCTTAAAATTAGGCTATAAGGGATTCCGTTTTCGAACTACATGAAATCAAATTTCAGCTTGGTTAGATCCGTTCTGTAGTTTTGGTGTGAAGAGGTAGCAAAAATTCAACTTACTATCCAACTCTCGCATTCACAATAGTTGTTATTGTGAAGTTAGTCACTCAATGAAACTATTCTCAATAATGTCTACATAAGGTATTGTATTAAGTTATGTATCTATCTACTGCCCAATAAACAAACTCTTTTATTTTATCGTTTTGTGGATTGTATTATCTGAAATAAATAATAATAAATGGTACCTACAGTTCAGTCAAACACTTGACGAAAGTTTTCTGACTTTGTATGCATTTCAATTAACAGCGGCGGAACACTAATTGGGATTTGAATTCTTCATTCTTGATAAATTATCTTATTTTACTGTACCTACATATTATCAGGAAGAATAGGTAGGTAAGGTACACTGGTACTATCAGTAAGAATGGGTACAGAGAGGTTCATCCATAGATAAGGCTCCTGGCATGTTCAGCTTCCAAGTCACGACAATCACATTTTGGTTACGTTGTAATGATACTATCCCAAGAGCGGTGGGTATAAACTTGCGATGATAAATTAATGTGATAATTAGGCCAAGTTCGTTCGGTTAGTAGCTTCGACGATAAAAAAAACTGATCTTAAGAGTATTGTGCTGCGACGACACGACGGTGGCGGGTAGCTTTCGCAATGGGGAAGTGGATGTTCAAATCCAATCGTGGAAGGAGTTTTGTGTTTGATTTATAATAATTCACAGCACTTTCTATGGTATTTTTTAATAAGTTCATAAAATTCCTTACGAATAGATTTTTATCGCGGATAAAGCTCATTAAAATACAAATAGGTATAAATCAACATTGTAAAAACCTGACTCTAAATATCAATAATGTATTTGTTTGCAAAAATTGATCCTTATCAGCAACCGAATCCGTTGGATGGTGCAAAAAATACAGGGTGTCGTATATTGTTTCAGGGGTTACCTATGACACTCGTAACAGGGACACTTGACACAGTAGTGTAGGCACAGAGATAGCCTTGCGTTCATCTGGCCTGCCCGACTCACCGTTTCCCACCGAAACAATGCTCTGTAAAACTAATTTGAATATTTAATGTCAATTCAACTGTTCGGCGATTCTCAGGCTTCCTTTATCACAAAATAACCTGATGTTGAAGGTGTAGAGGAGACTAATGAGCAAGTTTACAGGGTGACTAACTCAAAGCTTAGACTATGCAGGCCCGTAGGTATATGCTCTCTATGTAAAACAGCAATAACGAATAATGATGTCCAAGAACTGTATTAAAGCAAAATTTAGAAAAAATGCTATAGATGTATAATAGAATAGCCTCATACATATAACATCTACATCTACAGCCTATACTGGTCCACATAACATCCCCCTCATAAGCGCCTTAGATGCTTTTATCATATAGAGGTAGTGCTCATAATCCCCACGGTGGGCATGCGGGTTGAGGATTGCTGTTTTGTGGTAAAAAATTTCTGACTACGCCATAATAGCTAAGCCATAATAGCCCTAACCTCATTCGCTGGTCATTTATACAGTTTATCCTTACTTATTATTATAAATTCGAAAGTAACTCTTGTCTATCTTTCACCCCTAAACCGATTTATGAAATTTGGCACAGACGTTGTCTATACCGCGAGAAAGGACATAGACTTTTTATCCCAATGTCATGTTCCCGCAGGATAATACAGGGACACGCGTGCGTTATACAGGGATAAGCAATATAACCGAATCCTAATTCGAACCATTTTCGAATTCTACACGAAGTCGCGGGCAAAAGCTAGTAGGATATAAAATGCACGAGAAATTCTTCGTTTGTAACTCACGATAGCACCATTCCATGACTATGGAAGTTCCATTAACTGGCAGAAAAGTGGAAAACCTGATACATGCTACCATTAACAAAGAAGTCAAAAAGACGACAGTCTATCGAATTATAACGTAGCCATTTGGACACCCTCGCGTACTATGGAATGATGGAAAGAAGCTAGAGCTTGTCACGCTTTGCTTGCTCCCCCTACAAGTTTCAAGCACACTCCAGCCAGGGTAATTGACCAGCTAAAGGTGGGTGGGCATCAACATCAATGTAGTTGGGGTTGCATCTTTTAGTATAACCACAGGGTCTTGTAGCAAGAGGTGAAGTTTTGAGCTATGGAATGAAAAAACGTAATCAAGACAAGATTTAGAAATAATATTGCAATCTTAAAATCACACATTGGCAGAATTGTGTCAAACCAGACACACAGCCCACATAAGTTGAATTTGGATATGATATTTTTTATGAAAGCAACGTTCATGTTGAGAATACGCTCTGCCATGTATGTTTCTGAGTAATTAAGACAAATAATCCATGATGAATCATTTAAACGTCAAAACAGCTTTCAAAAACACGAAAACAAAGTATACGGTAAAGCTTTAATATTAATTAATTAAGAGGATTCTGAATCAGATAGAACTCAAAAGATCGTTTTGATATTTCTGTAACTGTAACTAAGGTTACCCTTTATTTTCGCAGAGATAGAATCAACTAATTAAGATACATTTAAATTCTAGTTTTCAGGTAGAATTATCTAAAATTATGGTAAAAATTCGATTAAAGCGTCATAAAGACGTTGTTACCACGCATCCTTTCGTGTGAATGTTAATTTAACGTTAAAAACTGGATCCCAATGCAAATTCAGAGAGAACCTGAATTTAAGTTTGCAATTTAAATAGATATGATGCAAACGCGCGAGGCTAGGCAAACAAGGAGTGGAGCAAGGCGCGGGTGAACGCTGATGAAGGCTCGTATCCCGAGGTTTGCTTGGAGTTTTGATGCCTTCGACCTTATCTGCCATCAAGAAAGATGACAAGAAAGGTCGACTCTACTAACCAAGCAACAAACTTTCGTAACCCCATGCGAATTTCGTAGGCGCGAATTTGAATAATCTCAACATTGGCCAGGTAAAGCACAAATCACTGTCGCCGCTTGCGACGGAGGACAATGCACCCAACATTCGCTGCAAGTGGGCGTGAAGGGTCAGCAGCCCATAGGGGCACGCTTTTAGGGCGCCATCTTCCTTCGTGACGTAGCTCCATTACTTTCACAAGGTCCTTTACGTTCAGTCGGTAACGCTTCACTCCGCACTCGTGTAAATCATTATCACGCAAGCCCGGCTCTCGAGCTCTCTCGTGATTGCATCTGACGTGTATAGCAGCACGAACGCTGTAGATGCGGTTAGATACGAGTGTACGTGTGTATAGTGACCTGTATAGAGGCGACCTCTGGAACCGATGGCTGCCCGCATGCCGGCAAGGACGGCTCACGCTCCCCTCCCGCCTCACCCCGCCGCCCCTCGGCCGGGCTACCCCCGGGGGCTATGTGCAAGCTCCCACACACACTTCCGACATACATTGCAAACCTTTCCCGCAAAAACAAATTCTTTTTCGACTGCTACGGAATGTAGTAATTAAGCCGAGCTAATTGATTAATGGCTTGGAATCATTCTTACTCCGCTGGACGAGACGAATGCAAACAATTAGAACGGTCAGCATTACTGACGACGAATCATGACTTTTCTTCGAAATCGACACGCATACTTGCTTACTACGAGACATGCCTGGATTCCTATACGCACATACTAGTTACACCTTTTGTAGCCTGCAGCGTGTATGGGCATTCTATAAAGCGTAGTACGAGAAGACCAGTACAACGACCCAGTTCTGCTCAAGATAAGAGCCGCAGATATTGACTCGATGATTAAACTTAATGAACACAAGCTACATAATTTATACGCTCAGAGTCGAATGCTGATAACAACGTAAATACGAGAACAAAAAGGGGAGGGTGGGTCACTGTGGTCCCTTTACTTCACCCTGTCTGACCCCACGCCTCCCCCTACGGAGGTAGGTACTTACCGTTACAAATTTCACTACAAGCTTTTAATAACCCGAATCCGATGTCTGCCAACTTCTCGCTTCTAGCTAGGTACATCTGTACGCGGCGCTCTTTAGAATAAAGCGTTCGTTTTCATTCAAACGCAAAGCATTCCTGAGAAATTCTTAGTGCTAAAGTATGCAGTATGCCGGAACAATGCTTATGTGCGCTACTAGATGAGACAAGCATTTCTATTTCACGCAGTATGAGCACTCGTACTTTATGGAAACTGCTTCATAAAAAAACTGTGCATAGCAGTTAGTAAGTCGGTAGTTTTATAAGCAGAATGATTGTAATCTTAATTATTCAGGCGACCCTAGCAGAGGGTCAGGTCCCCAAGGTTGAGAATTTGTGTCCCAGCGCAGTAACCAGTCGCGAGCTTACAACGACGGCGGCGGCGGCGCCCCACCACTCTCTAGCTAGGCGGCATACGTACCTAGTACCTACTTATCTTTGAATAGCTAATTAGCCAGCCACCGAATGTGTTTCGCAAATGAGTTTTTGCCAGTTATGCTCTTATGTAATGTGAGCGACTGGTCCGGGGATCGCCGATCGATGGTCACCGGCTCCGCTCACCACGGCCTGACAGGCACGCAGCCCGCATGCATCGGGATCGACCATCTCTTTTCTGCACGTTACGTGCAACAGAGGTGCAAGTGAGATGCGATGATACCGGCCGTACAATAGATGCGCTATCCCTTCGTCGTTCACCGTCCTGTTTCTTACGCGTTAGAATAGAAGCGATCCTTTTGAACGCACTCGCGCGTAAGCGAACAGCTGTGAACCCGAGCCGAACCAACGACGGATCAGATTGGTACAATTAAAATAAAGCACGCTCCTCCAATTCCTATTGTCTTTGGCGCGGCTCGTCCGGAGCTGTCAGTTATGTTTTTTGCCTGAACTCTTTTGATCCCATGTCTGGTCCCGAGACAGCTCTGACATCGGAGCGCTCCCCGCGCCGCCGCCGTCGTGACTATCGTGACATTCCTCACCCTCGTTTTATTTGAACGGACCACCAGTTCTCGGAGGATGCCAGGTATGCTTTGTGCGGGAACGCAGGTAGGTATTTTATTGTTACTAGGAAGTTTACAATGTAATGCGGAAAATTGGCGATTGATTAAATTGCATTGCAATATGAGATTTCCTGCAATTTAGCTGATTTTGCAGAGATCTACCGCAGCGTTGAAAATGTGTTGTGATGATGCAAGCTTCAGCGCGATATAAAACATGATAGGTTAGTGTGCGCGGTATTTGTGCAAGCCAGTCATACCTAGGGACGGAGCGCGCGCACTCACAGTCGTGCTTGACAGACTAATGTCAAGTGTCAAGGGTAGGGCTGAGTCGTGCCGTGCGTTCGCGCGCACTATTCCCGCCTCCTCATTCTCCGCTGTATTTATCTTCCACAATCCTACCAACTAGAACCCGCCTAGGTACCACAAAGTATAAAACCTCCCTAACGAATACATCGAATAACGCAAAGCGGTTAGCGTGAAGTAAGAAAGGTATAACGCTATAGGATCGGTTTTATCCAACAGTATATCTATGTAGGTATACCTACATAAGTATAAAACGTAGTTTGTCCTTGCACGAACAGGCGCCCGAACGAAACGTGCCGTTCTGTCACACCTCATACTCCGCACTACGTATATAAACACCTACCTACGTATAGCGTGCTATACCAAACTGCTGTGGTTACTCACACAGGCGTAGTCATATACCTCTGTAGCTATGTACGTACGGTTATATAAAGGTTTCGCAGCCAGAAAGATACATAAGCACGTAGAGTAAATAGGACTGTGTCTGGGCAAGAAAGTCTCGTGCCTCGGGCTCGTATAAGCTTAGAGTTGAGCGTAGCGTGAATCGTAAACTTATGGCTATGGTTACGTGTGATTGGGCACGAGCGGAGCGATCGGCGATCGTTCACTAGAATATCATGAAACTGCAGACCTGTTTTATACTTGGGAAACTAGTAGAACACTCAGAGACGCAATGAGTGAGTATAGAAAGATGTAATATTGTGACTTATATGCTACAGCAAAACAACATTATCTCTCAAAATTTGAATCAAAAGTTTTTTAATCCCAAACAAGATTATAGTTTATATCTTTCCGCTCCGCTCAGTCAGCAAACAGCGCCCTTAGATCCCATCACGACTAGCTACGAGTCGCTGCCCCGGCCGGACGTAGCGTCGAGCCGTGAATTTCATTATGGCAGCTAATGAGATACACGTCATGGACAAAGAATGGATTTACCCTAAAACGTCTCTATCTGCGTAGCGAGAGGTGATCCATCCACTGCCAAATAAAGACCTACGCTAACGGTAGAAGATCTATGAAGCTAGAAGGGATGTTAGACAACTCGTAATGTTTGGTTTATAAATTACTAGCGACCCGCTCCTTCTTCGCAGGGGTTTAATGTAATGCATGTTATACATATCAACCTTCCCCTTAAATCACTCTATCTATTAAAAAATTTGTAAAAAAATCCATTGCGTAGTTTTAAAGATCTAAGCGTACATAGGGAGAGGCAGACAGCTAGAAGAGACTTTGTTTTATACTGTGTAGTGTTACTGATATGATAGGTATGATATGATAATACAAATATTACAAGTAAGCAACAAAAGGTTCGTCTCTAGAATAGTAGTCTCTAGAATAGAATAGTAGGCTTTAAGTCTAGTTGGAAACAACATCCAAAACATTGAAATTTTACAATGAAAATGAAAAATGTTTTTTCTGTACATAAGGGGTATACATGACATGGGTTGGGGTTCTCTTTTAAGCATAAATATGTTTGTGTTAGAGAACCCCGCTCTTCCTTAACGTTAGTTCGGTGTACAGATTATACATATGTATTAGAAATACGAAATAAAATAACATTGAGAGAATGTTTGGTAGTCTGGGATCAGAGAACAAGGACTACCAATCCAAGTGTGTATTTGTAAGTGTAGGTGTATGATGAGTGGGTGTGTAGGTTACTCCTGAGGACACCGGTCTCATGAGAGTCCGGGCAACAGGAGCACCAATATGTCTTTATGATAAACCTAATAAATAACTATAATACTTAAAACGTTGTTTATATATGTACATATTAATAAAGCTATAATGAGGGGAAGAGAAAGATATAAGTCCTACAAGAGATCGCAAATTTCACGACAAACCGCTGATCTTATCGCTCCGCGCTTATCAGCGCGAGAAGCTCGCGTTGAGAGTTCCCACAAGGAGCTTACCAGCTGAATGGATTATGATGGATGCGGCATCGATTCGTCATGATTACGGCCCGGCTCCGGCTGCCCAGATGCACAAGCCACGTTTTTATACATCAATTGATTTATGCGATCCATTCAAAGAGACATATTGTCAATGGATTTGTGATCGACCTACAGAATTAAACGTAAAAAGCAAGATTTTTGCTTCAGTAATTTATAATATCTTAGCTCAGGTATAAGAAAAACGTATATGCACACTAAAACATTCGAAAACATTCAAAATCTTGGTTAACTTAACGTCTTTGGGTTGAAATTTCTGGATGTGGCATCGAGTTTTCTGGATCCTACTGCAGTGTTTTGTTTGTTTTGCCGACTCGGCTAACGTCGTCAGTTTCGGATGACAGTTCTCTTCAACCTCACTATATCTGTGTGCTATAGACACGTGGTAGGTATTGATTCAAATCAATACACGCTTTCTATGTAATAGGAACAACACTTTTTAGGGTCCCTTTGTGTAGACCCAAAACCTTCAAACACGATAACACTAGACACGCATAGAGTCTACCCCCTTACTCATAATAGTTTGCTAACTTAAAGCATTCCTCACTCTGTCTTCTTCTATTGACATAATTCAAACTAAGAAGTAACACTAACTAGCAACTGTTTTAATTTAGCAGATCATTATAAGTGGGCTCTCAACAGTAGACAATATGTTTGCGATGCGATCAGTTATAATTATAACGTTATAGGTATTATAAGTAAATGCAAATTATGATACCGTCTAGACTACAGGGTGTTTCGGGGGTTATTTATAGTACGACACATGGATTAGCATTTAATTAACATACATGACGTACCTGACAAGAGTCATAGTTCAATGCAATTTTTCTACGTGTAATATCTTCTGTAGAATAAAAAATTGCGATTCCGCTATACTCGGCTATACCTAATTATTCATTCCTAGATAATATATGTACCTATTATTTGTTATTCAAGGGGTTGCAAAATCTTAATAATGGTGGTAAATATTTAACGATACTACTAGTTGCTATCATCGGAGCAAATCGCAGAAATTCGAAACAATTTTGTTTAAAAATCATTCATAATTTCACTAGTCGTCCGTCCGTTTTCCAACTTCCAACACGCTTTTGAACCTATTTCGCTGTGCCTGTGCAAATGAGTTGTTTATATTTTTTATTTTAGTCATATCATAACCTAGTTGTTTTCTAATTATTATAAAAACTCATTGTTCACAACAAATATCTTGGATTCTAAAACCGAGTATGAAGCTTGTTTTATAGCTGTCAGTAGAAAACGGTGATGTTTTATTATTATTGCGTTATCTTCTCTACTCTAATTGTAGAACAACACACACCTCTCTGCGCAAGATCTAACATCGTCAGTCCGATGGCTACTCCGCAGTCTCCGAAGAACTGAAATGACGAACGACGACGCATCGTCATTACATTTCGTGACATTAGGCGTGATCGACAGGTATCTAATAGTAATAAGCAAGAAGTATTTTGATTTTACTGCCAGTCTGTACAGAGAAATTATTGTGAGAATTTTACTGTTACTGATTTAGTTTTACTGTTATACTCAGTTCTAGAATAAAATACATAATATTCTATGTCAACAACAGCATTTATGAATGATTTCAGAATTCAATAAATTTCTTATGTGTTACAAAAAAGCACTTAGGCAAGTCTGACCAAGCATTATTATTATTAGCATCAATGAATTAATGATGTACCTAATCTATTGAGTAAAAGGCTTACTTGATAAGATTTTGTTTTTTGAACTGTTTAAATTTAAGAATAGTACACACATTTCCCATGAGACAATTGCCCAGAATGAATTATCTGCATAAATTTATAACAATACCTGAGGAAAGTTCTTTTAAGTAATAGCAAGGTTATCAAATCACTAAAAATAAAAAGAGTTTTTAATTTTTTTGCAATTCTTTCCACAGTGCTCCTATTTTTTTTAAACTTTGGTGGTGTTCCATGTCCAATGTTGTAAAACCATTACATTATGGTGTGGTCATAACATTATGCTTTGCACATTAACATCATCACTATGGAAACCATGTGAGACCAATGGCAATTTGCTAAGTTTGCAAATCAGTCTTTGTGGAGGTAATTAATTCAGTGTAAACTTTCAACAGTTCCTAGACGCAACTAGATAAAAAGGTAGTGAGAGCGTTTTGAAATTAATTTCAAGCTTGAAAATACAACTATTCTTAAATTTATCAGGAATAATGAGGAATAAGGTAGGTAATAAGGGAATAAGGGATGCCTTTGTATGCCAGTGGGGCACTCCGGATTGATTATATATAAAAATCCTTGCCGTGTAAGCTAGTCTGGAATACTATGTAGTTTTAAACAACTTGTTTGAAGAAATTTGCCAGTAACCAGGATATGATCTGGACAGCTGGGTTAATTTGCTGGTGGTTCATCTGGATCTGTGTTACCAGCAAGAGGGCCCAGCTCATAGCAAAGTGGATAAAGAGATGCAGAACAAATATTATGGGGATATAGGGATAAGCAGTCAAGGTAAGATCATCTGATCTCACACCACTTGATTGTTACCATAGGTTGGGTTACGTCAAGAGCTTGTTAAGAAATGGTTCAGAGTTGTCAAAGCTAATTGCTTGATATTATATTGAGGATAGAGATCCTGTCATGGTATCAAATGCAGTAGTTTTAGAGAGAGACACAAACTCATGCATTGGAAATGATTTTGCGCAATTTATTGGTTAGCTGAAAATTATATTACTAGTTAATTTGTAAAAATTTGCTATTTTCTTTAATTTTTTTCTCTGCAAAGAATGATTCATTCATAAAAGCAACAAAATCGATTAGTTCAATAAGACAGTGGGTGTCATTTTTTAAAATTATTCACATTGATCATAAAAGATTAAAAAATAAATACCTATAAACTTACATACTGTTTTCTTCTATCATGAATAGTATATTTATTTTCTCTTGCAAAAGATAATTGTTACAGAATATGGCTATCATGACTTTTCACTAGCTCTCATGTTTTCAGACTTACCTACTTATTTTTAGTCGATTTGTAGTTTTTACAGGTAAATCCTAAAGATATAGTTTTTACTTTATGCTAGTTTCAAAATTGTACAACCTAACAATTTTAACTTATCTGCTCACATAAGGACGAATCTCAGCACCTCCTTTGTGTCCTACAAAAACTAGGTGATTCTGGGGGTTAATATATTATGCCAGGAGTAGTTTCGAGCACGGCTTTTAATAGAATAGAATAGCGTAATAAAGACATGGCCTTATACTCAGCATTGGATGATCACAAGTCATGCAGTAACACTTGTATCTTATAGATTTGTCTCCATTATCACCAAGCCTGGCAGGCGGATTGTTGATAGCATTAGAGGTGTTAAAATATACAGAGGGAAGCTATCGCTCATCCATCTGGAATCAAAGAATAGAAGCTCCAAAATTAATTCTATTTATACAACTATGAAACCCATCAAGGATAGCAGCATTATTTCTCTGGCAACAATAACCACAGCCTGCTAAAGAACATTATTTATAAACAAATTTGGTTTTCCTTGTTATAGAATAATGTTCTAAGGTTTTAAGTTGTATCTATTGTCCAAACTATAATATTTGTAAGTAAGTAAGGTAATAATTCTATTTATTACTTTAAGATTGAGGTACGTAATTTTTGTGTTTGCTGTATTTTATGTAACTAAACAAAAAAGGATGTGTTTAAAATAACTAGGTCTATGTCAATTGTGTTGGTTTTGATATATTTTTAAAATGCCTGAGTAACCAACAAGTTTAAAGACTGAATCAACAAGCAAGTTATAAAGATATTTAACAAATGTTGCGCTTCTTTGTTTCATAACAACTATACAAACCACAGGACCTCAATCAAAGGACATATAGCAACTATAGAAATATAATTAAGATGCAGGTATGTATCGCAGCAGATAATAAGCCGGAAGTGAAGATCTGTGTTCGATCTAGCTAGTCTAAGGTTAGGAGGTTTCTAAAATAGCAAATTTTACCTGAACATGAAGCATTCACATGGACATGGAACACTATCTGCTATTAGCACAAATGTAGGCAGGTGCCTTCAGATCACTGACACACAATAGCAAGTCCCAAATAGGAATAACAGCTTCAAAACTACTACTGGTGACAACAAAAACAACCCAAATGCATCCAGATGGTGTTACTGGTACAATCTCACTGATCATCACAAAGAAACACAACAACAGTCAGTGCGCGAGCTTGGCGCCGTCCTTCGCCCGCGGAGGCGCGCCGCCTGCCGCGGGAGCCCTGCTCTCGATCTAACCTCAAAATGCACACGAACACTGGCGAGCGACGGCCCCAGAGGTGACCAAAGGAGACCTGTACACTATGACATCATCCCCGCAACAGTATCGCACGGAATTTCACAAAGGACGCGAAATACAACGACCGAACTTTGCAAAATACGGATTCGTAGACAAAACGCTTTGTTTGAGCAGTCAGGCAGCGCAGCCTTCGGCGCTCGTAGCTATAGATAGGCGGTGCGGTGTGTCGAGCGGAGAGTGCAGCTCGCATGCAGCGGAGCGCCGCCCGTCGCCCGCCCTTTGTCTCGGGGGCGGCGCGACAGGTTCC
>OZ007545.1:372975-428239 GCA_963931895.1 Eupithecia pulchellata
TGATTTCGCCTCGTCTGCGTTGAATGTGCGAGTAAGGGTTAAGTTGGAGGAGTTGAATCTCACTTTAATTAAAAAAAGTGAAGAGATCACACCTCCACTTAATCCTCACCTCGCTCTCATCGGAGTCCCACCGCGTTCCGCCGAGCTGCGCACGTGCTGGCCAGTGGCTTCATGCGTGAGCTGGAAAGATAGATCTGGCAGCGTATGACAGCAAACTGTCAAGATCCCCTGTCCAACTCAGTCATGAAGCCGACACTAGCAGTAGTAATTACTTCGGTCTGTAAGTGAAGAAAATTATAGTACAACAGTTGAATAAAAATGTACTCTGCTGCGTATTTACTCAGTGTGACAATCGTAGTGTGCGCTCGATATGGAGTCAGGCGGCTCGCTATCACCGCTTGAAAAGGTGCGGCTAACGTTCTCTGATAAGAACAACACTTTTCCCTATCACGTCAGCAATCCTATACAGCTCTGTTACGAATGTATAAATATTTTTACTATGTTTCCGTTTACGAATTGGGATGTTTGTGGTCGTTTTTTGATCTAGCGAATCACATGGGATGAGATGCTTGAACACATGTGCCATTGAAACACCATATGTTAATTACGTAATCATTAGTATTTCGCTTTAACGGAGTCATTAATGTTGTGGCAAAATTATTGTTCTCAATACTAGTAAGGGATTTACAATGAAATGGAATAAAACTCAGTGGCCACGTCATCTAATTTCAATTAAAATCAAACTAAAATAGTCTAGAGTGACAGGAATTGACTGTAATATTTTGATTTAAGATATTTAAAAATAAGGAATACGGAAATGTACAAGTGATTACCCGCATGGAGAGCGCCGAGGCAGCAGCACGGAGCACTAACACACCAGCTCTCAGACCACACTCAATCGTAGCCACAGCTCATACGCGGATAGAGACCCGATCGATCGATGGCCCCATATTTATACTTTCGTCGATATCTTCTGATATGATATCAGAGAACTGACACGAGGTACAAACGTCCACCATGATTGTGATAAGATTCGACGGTACGGGGTATCGATTGGCCCCTGTAATCCATATCTATCGCGCAAACAATCAAATCCACCAATCGGCAAGGTGTCGCCGATAAGCTGGACTGTCAGCGCGGCCGCGGGGCTCCTCTGCCGGCGAGCGGTGCTGTGGAGCTCCTCGCTGCTCGAGGGGCGCCGTGGTCCGTCCGGGGCCGCCGCCTCCGAGCCACTATCTACTGCCAACACCAACACGACGCCTCGCTGCTCTGTTTACTGTAGAGATACACCTTACAATTACAATATAATTATCTAGTTATTACATCAGCTTCTCTCACATACCTAAAGGTTAATAGTTATGGGGGACACAAAGTCTCCTTATACTTACGAAACCAAACTAGACTTGTATTTCAAATGAGTAAAGAGAGAAATAGTTGCTATGGCCGGCACCCATGCTTAAAACTACGCGCTGCCTGGACTTGCTGGGGCCAAAGTCTTTTGAAGAAAGTTACAAGAAAAAGCTATGGTAGGTAGGTAGGTACTGCACGCACTTTGCTACCAAAGTTTTTTGAAATTGATTTCTAAACCGCTTCACAGCTATAATTTTAAAAACATTCATTTGAAATCTAGTTAACCAGGATACTGGCGGTTGGCTGATTATACGTGGAAGAATTTCGACATGATAGATAAGGTAGCAAACGTTCATATCAAACGGTGTCATTTGATAAGGCACAAGGTGTGCTTTCTGGAACACTTGTATTAAACAGGTGTAGGTTGCTGTTAGAACAGTTTTAGGCGAATTTTGATTACTCATCATGAGAGACTTAAATCGCTAGGAATGACTGAGACTTGAATTAGACCCATAGTTTTTTTACACGATTTTAAAGTTATAGACACAAATTAATGTTTTTTGTGAAATCTTGGTCATTTTATTATAATGCTGATTGTGGTTTCAAAATGTTCCATTTGCTCTCTCTAGGTACCAACTGAACCTGAAGAATCCAAATCGATAATTCAATTTTATTTAAATAAAATTATTGATGGGTTAGCAATTATATTTTTTTGAAGTAATTTTATGATAATTACTTATGGAAACGATACAGAGAAGAGGAGATTTATTCGTCTGTAGAGTGAAAGCAATTCGTCTGGCCGCTCGAAACTTTGGGTCTTGGGGGCAGGTGGAGGGATGTTCCCGGGTGCGCGGGGGTGCGGGGGCGCGGCGGCGGGGGCGGAGGCGCGACGTGGTGGCGGCCCTCGCCTCGCGGCCGTGAACTGAAACTTCGGAAACTTCTGCCGTATTGTGTTTACATTGAACTTTGTTATGTGGGTTAAAGTTAAGCCAGAGTTCAGCAACGTGTGTGCCGCTCGTTTTACTCAATTGCAAAGTTGACTTCAAGTTTATAGTATCGATTTTCATCTCATGTTTATATCGAGAGTTTCAAGGTTGCTTGCAGCTGGATGTAGACCTTTGCAAGTGCCTCACGTCACGTGGGAAGGAACTTCGTGTCATATTGACATAACGATTAACAATGCAGTTCATTTCCAGATTCAGATACCCACCACCAAACCCTACTAATCCCCCTGATTTCACTGAAAGGCGCTCTTACTAATAGAGTAGAAAATCCTGGTAGAAAGATTAAAAATGGTTGTCCCCATCACATCGCATCAAAGTCCCAAAAACATAATTTCTATGTAGGTACCCACCTAAGTACAGCCTATCAGCAGTTTCAACAAATATCGCCGATAGTGGCCACACCTGAACCTATTTTTCTTATCAGTATCTATAACTTTCCGATAAACTTTCACACGAAATAAACCTTCCTAGAACATACAATCCCGCCCTATTTATCCACATCACAATGACACAAAACCAAACAGAAAAAAAATAACACATGCACCTTTAATAAACAGCTTTGAGCTTAGTTTAGCGTTACTAAACAATTTAATTTCTATAATGATTTATTTCAATTATGTATTTATTATTATTTATACACCTACGCAATTTTTTATATTACATTTACATAAAATTTAAATCAAAAAGTTGAGCGCTGTTTTAAGTGACACAAACAAGAAACAGAAAGTGTTATAACAGACGTATTTAGATCTTTGTTCTATTTAACTAATAACTGCATTCTGAGTCCGAGGTTATCTCGAATTAATATACGGAGCGAGTGGTGCGAGTGCGACACACATGAGGGCGATCCGATAAGTACCTACGTACCTACCTACCTATGTAGGATGTGATAATCACTCCAAAGTAGGTTCACATAAGTAATGATGTAGTACATACATTGGTTTAAATAGCAAACAAAAGTTATACGAAGCAAAAGCTCTGAAGCCATATAAAATGCGTAAATCCTAATAAGTATAGAAATAATTCGGTATGACTTGGAATAGAGACATGTATGTCATCGCACTTGATTTTTAATTTCTAGTCTACCCTCTGGAACAAATAATATAATACTAAATACCTACCTAAACTATACATAACAGGCTCATAAACTAAAATCCTTTGCTTTCATTTTATATTTTTAAATAATTTGCTAAGGCGACGGAAAAGTTTTTTTTTTCTAATTTTTAAAATCATCATCATCAGCAGACGTCACAAATTATCATACATTTGATGTGAACCACTTAAATGCACACGTTTATGTCAAGTCTTTAACAATAGTACCAACGTTACCCAAACGTTACCTTTATCTCGTTTTACACTTTATTTGCTGAAGGCGCACGATAAAGATAAAGATAAGTGGCAGTCGACGCTTTTATCGCAACATATTTTGCGCAAAGTACCTACTATGTACATAGGTAGGTATAGGTACTTACACATTGGAGGTAGTTAAGTATGTATTTACACAGTAAGACTTTCTTTGGTCAGATGATTCGATTATTGGTTAATTATGTAGTTGTCAATTTTTGAAATAAATAATTCGATACTACTTACTCACTCAAAAACTAGCGCAAAAATGCTCGTTAGGTAAGTACAATAATAGCTAGTAGCTAGCTGGTGAGTATGAATCCTTTTTCACGAACGCCCTATTTTGACCTTATAAAAGCTGTGACAGTTTCTCATGTTATTTGTTATTTATTCAAATTAATTATTCTATTTATTTTTACCTCCTAGATTAACCTCTCGCACATGACGACGACGGTGACTGATATATGAATTTACTACAATTTCCTCAAATATGCAATAATAATAATAATTGCATAGTTGTGTAATAAATAATGGTATATCACCGTTCGCGGTGCTTTGATATTGCAATAAAACAGAGTTCTAAGTTAACTTTGCAAACATTGTGTTCATTAATCAAAAGTTTGGCGCAGCGCCTCGCGTCCTCCATCTCCGCCTCCGCCCACCCCAGCTCGTCAATATACAGCCATCTATATATCCATACCACTCCATACCATAGTATGAGATTTTAGTTTTAGGCTACGCATAATACTGCATCTTTTTGTAACAGCAGCTGGCAGCACAGTGATGTAGAGTTCATAGAGGTCAAATGTTGACAAATGGCTGAAACGACACCAACGCCATCTTTCCGCTGTCAGTCATACTTTGTATCAAAATGTGCTGCCAACAGGTCGTAATATTTTGACTGTTGTTTCATTTTATAAACTGGCCATATATATTGATATTTTCTTGCGATTTTGTTTTATTTATGTTAAATTTTAAAGCAATTTATCATCGAGGTAAAAATCTTATTAATGTTTTTCAAAAGTTACCGTTCATATTTTTATTTCAAACGCCTCCATTCCATGATTAGGTTTCAAGATTATCAAATAGAATCAAATAGGTAAATCAGCCTATTCATCTTATATTGAGAAGTGTGCATTCCTTTAATTTGACATTGGCTAATTCTACGACATGGAAAACTATTGAGATTTTTCGAACACGTTTTATGTACAAATGCAAATGTAATGCTGAATTAACCATTAATAAATAAAGGTGTGTGTGATTGATTATTGAAGGGGGTCGTTCAGAACTTACACTAGAGCACGCTCGGAGTGCAACAAGGTCGTTCATGAGTGATGACCATATTTGCCTTATTAAATAACCTACTTTACAACTTAATTTTAAGATTGCTGTGTATATTATTGTGTTGTTTGATTAAGTTAATAAAAATATTTTCTCTCTTCATTCTTTCTCTCTTTCTTTCTTTCATAAACTAAGGTAAAACGCTCGGTTGCTGTTAACTAAAGCGTTCACACCTCCAACGGTTGAAACTTTTTACCGATGTAAATTGATCGACGAAAAATACTCTGAAATTGACAGCGGTCATTTTTGCTTTAATCTAATGCGGACCAAGTTAATAATTTTATCTATATATTAGGACTGACCTTAATGCCTTGGCGACGGAAATGCCTATCTGGATACAGACGTGGACACCCGCGGTTTCAACTGTACCTGTAGCGAAACTAGCATAGGTATGAAGCGTTTTAAACTTAAATTTAGTTTGAAAAAATATCGCAATTAAACTTACAATAATAATAGACAGAACCAGTGTCTTTATGAGTCTTTGAATAAAATAACAATATTATATTAATAGAACGTAGCGGTTAAATTCTCTCTAATAATTATGCTATCGATCGTGGTTAGTACACAAAACTAGTTTTTGTATAGATTTATACAAGTAAACGAAAAAGAAAAAACGTCCTAGTGTTTGTCATGAATTAATCTCGAATGTCAACTATGACGTTTGAACAGCCCAACTCGTTCTGTACCTTCGGACGAGTTAAAATTTACAACAAAACAACCGCAACCTCACGAGCCTGTTAACTAAGCCATGAAAAAACTATTTTTCACCATTACATTTCTTGTAACGTTGGCAACACTTTGTCAAACTTCATCTCATCAAGGTAGTAAACACCACGGTGTAAAAGTTTTATTTATTTTAAAAATAATTTGATTTATTAGCAATATGAACGATATTTGCCGGCTGTGTTGCTCTCCTAGTTTTGTGAATAACAATATATTTGATGAAGAAAACGCATTATACCTCAAAATGTCTTTATATCTTCCGATAAAGGTAAAGTAGTGCACCGTCCGATAACACATTGATGTCATCGCTTCACTCGCTATTAATTAATGCGTTATGGTTGATATCGGCAGGTTTTTAAAAATGATCGTCTGCCGCAGAAAGTATGTGACAAATGCAGCTGTAAAGTGAATGATTTCTACCAGTTTTGCAACGAAACTATTGAGGTACAGGAAAGGTGAGTTATTTGCACATTGCTTTCATTGCTCACCAGGCTGATCGGTATTTGTTTTGATAGTATCTTTGTTTATACAATATTCATATGAGCATATAAATCCGTTCTGCAATACCTATCTGAAAAATTATAAATTTGAAAGCATTTGCAGATCTAATTCCTTCATTGCAAATTTAATGATTTTGTCATATTTTCAGATTACGTGCAGTGCTAGTGTCTAACGGCATAGAGTCAGAAGATATAGTAGACCTCACTAGAATAAAAGAAAATGCCTCTCCCGTACCTATCTCAAAACTTGAACAAAGCACTCAAACGGAGTGGGCACTGCCCAACCTCCCTACTCCCAACATGCCTTGCGTCAGCAGTAGCTTACCAAATATGTTACAGATCAAAGAGGAACCTAGAACTCTTTCTCCTATCAAGGAAGAGTCTGATAATGATAGAAATGATTTTCCAGCTGACATGTTTTCTGATGACGATAACATATCCCTACTATCCATCAAAAAGAGAAAAAAGAGTAAAAAGGAAGTAAACGGTGTCAAAAAAAGAGGCCCAAAAAAGAAAAAGCTTAAGGAATGGGAGAGTATAATCAACGGGCTACCCGATAGCACAACTATTATAGGTGCAAGTTTAGAAAATGATTTGAAATGTGCCGTGAAAGAGGAAGTAGATCAAAAACCAGTAGATGTCAAGGTTGTGAAGACGGAGCCTTCCGATATGGAAGCCTTCAACTGCTGTATTTGCTTCTATCAGTGCTTTAGTAGAGGGGAGATGCTGCAACATTATAGGTAAACATGAACATCCTTATCCCAAAGAGTGGATTTAGGATATGTAGTATATCTCTGATACTCCAGCCAAATAAATGTGAAATGTTTGTAAACATAACAATTAAATTTGTTTACTTGGCATAGAGTATCAGAAGGAATGTAATTATTATTAATATCTCAAATATCTCAATACAACAAGGAACACTGCCCATCGCCAAGGTCGCAGCATCAAACCCTTCAGCGGGTTGTATAACTCTTAATTAACCCCATCACAGCCCATGCTGCTGTGTTTTTAACACTTTACCTTCTTAATGTATTTTTGTAAGACCTTCACTGATAAATCTTCCCGTGTTTGGGAAAGGGCCAATTACCAGTGAGCAGTGGAGGTTGTGTGCTAAGGAGGTAATTTACATCCTCTATCCTTTAGGATTCTCCTAACCGCAGACTGTTGTAAACAATCTACAGGTAGCTCAACTGATCCATATCAATCAGTCGGAAACGTCCTCAAGACCCTGGCTACATAGCCTCGCTGTAATGCAATGCTGATGCGGTGTGATGGGATCAGACGTCGCTTAGACTGTAATGAATAATTTTATCCCAAGATATTGTAGGAGAAGCCATTATCATGTGAAGTATTTGTTGCATTACAGACAGCATGCGCTGGAGTCTCCGCAGCCGACCGAGGCGCCGAGCGCGCCGCCGCCCCCCGACACCACCCCCCTGCGGTGTCCGCGCTGTAGAAAGGTGAGATTATATACTGGACCAGTTTTTATAATCAATAATAGTTTTTGTACCTATTTGCTTTGCGAAATTTTATGACATAATATTACTATATCCTTCTTATCCTAGAGAACGATATAGCTGTTTTACACTGTTCATGATGTCTGTGTTATGACGCAGACATCATCATCACCAACACTATGGTGTTGAGTTTTTGATAAGGCTTAACTTAGCTTACCTTAGCGTGATTTTTTAGGATTTTTTTCCGTTTAAGTACCTTTTTGTAGAACGTCAAATGTTTTTATTTATGTAGCACTGATGACCTTAAATGAGCGCAAAACCTCTTATCTGCTATCTAAATTACTTGTAGAATCTAGAAAATAGTAAAGACCCGATTTAGCCCCCGCGTTACTTACCACACACATTAGATGTTTTGTTAACAAAGTACCTTTATAGTATAGATACCAATCTTCTGTATGCCTGTTTAGTCAAGAATTTAAAAAAATATTTTTCTCAAGAACAGCACACTAGTTTTGGTTGCTTTTTGTTTTGTCAAGAAACTTAGTAATATTTGTCTAGTATGCTTATGCCTTCGCGACAAACTACGCGGTAGATCGGTCGTTCTATGTCGTTCAATGTTATGACAGATTTACCGCAACTTTACCGCGAAGTTCGGCGTCGGAATTTCCGTCTAGTGTGGCGAAGGCCCATGTCCTAATGTCTTAATTTTTTTTAATTGAATATTTCGTGAGCTTGTTATCAGTTAAAAACCTATGTCGCTAGAAAATACTATCCCTCTATCGCTCTCTCACGACAGCCAAATCTTGTGATTCCGCTGTAAGTCCAATGCCCGGTACGTTTCAGAGCCTGGCGGCGGGCGACTGGTCGGCGCACTGGTCGCGGCACTGGCAGCGCGACCGGCGCCCCTTCCGCTGCGCGCTCTGCGAGAAGAGCTTCCGCGACGCGCACCAGATACTCAAGCACGGTATACTCACAGTTGATAAATACTCTGCAGTTAGGCTGCACACTTAACTAAATAAAATATACAGGGTGTTTGGTACATGGTTTGCCAAAATAAAATGAGAGGGGAGGGGTTTTGGCTTCTTGTTCACACCAAAAAATTGACCCCACGGAGGATTTTATGCATTTTTAAAAATTTTACCTTTGTGTATTTTACAAAATTCTGAACTAAAAATAATGAAAACTGATAAAAATATGCAGTGTAGCCTCCAAATTTGTAGTTTATTTTAATTTGTGTTGTGGTTCGGTTCGATCGAGACCATAATTACTTTACATAATATATCTGACAGCGGCATGGATTATTGATATAAAAATCAGATAGCCAAGAAGCAAGATATAAAAGGAAATGTAACTAGGTTTTGTGCAGGCTAGAGAGTTTCAGGCTCAGGAAAAATAATTGTATTATCACTGCACACGCCTATTGTTGTATTTGGTTGGGTGGGTGTACGTTTGTTACATCTTAACATTCTTATAAGGTACTTTTTTTTATGCTGGGCAATCCACACAGCATTATCTAGTCCCAAGCTAAGCAGAGCTTGTGTTATGGGTACTAGATGACTGATATACATAATACAATATTATTAAATAGATATTTTTTATTATACATAGAAAACGACCAGAACCCCTGAACAAATATCTGCAGATCGTACAAATATTTGTCCCGAGGCGGGAATCGAACCCGCAACCTACTGCGTCGCAGGCGGACCTTCGCCCACCGCGCCACAGTGGTCGTCAAAAAAACTTAAATGAAGTAAAATCAATTGATATAAATGAAATGAGATTATTGAGGGTTGTATATATTCCAGGTCAAACGCACAAATACGGCGCCGAGGCGGAGGAGGCGGCGCCTGCCAACAAGCGGTTCATATGCGACCTCTGTCCCGAGGGGTTCGTCTATATGAGGTGGGTCCGTCCGACTGTCTCGTCATCAGACCATATCAGTCCACCCCACCGCTGGACTAGGCCTCCCCTAATGAGCGCCATAGCGTATTCTATGTTTAACACTTATAATATTTATTTATTTTTAAATTTTAATGCATGCGCTTCTATCTTTACGGGCACACCCAAGGCGTACCCAGTGCGTACCTACCTTAAGTTTTAGTCTAATAAATAATTATCAAGTTATGATAAAATGAAAGTAAAAAAGTATAATTTTTGAACTTGTTAAATACCCGTGCGAAGCCTGAGTGGACCGTTAGTTTGATAATCATTTAAAATGTGATTTTGTGTCCTGTTTTGTAAGCTTAAAGAAATCTGACTAAAGACTAAGAGAGCGCCAATAGGTCTGTACTACGCAAGGAACTTATACCCAATCTGGAATGTGAACAAGCTGCCGATACGCGGTCCGAGCGAGATAGCTTCAGCGAGTGCTCTCTGTCCCTTTCATTAGGGTTACCAAACAATGTAACTTAGGTAGATACTAATTTTTTTTTGAGGTTTTACTTGTTTAATTAATTATTGAATTATTATTATTGAATTAATTATTAATTATTGAATTATTATTATTGAATTAATTATTTAATTAATTTTATTAATGTCCAATTGGCGGAAATTCAGTTTCAAAAAATTCAGGAAATTCAGGTTCAAATCGCGAAAAACCTCAAAAAAAAAAAATAATTTCTCGCTACAAAGGTTAGGATTCCCCTTAACCAAATAAGTTCCTTTCCTTTGGTGTGCAATAATAATACTTACTTCTTTCCTTGAATAACCAATAATTTGATTTCATAAAATAACTAGCGGTCCATCCCGGCTTTGCACGGGTAGCCATTTATTCTTCGCTCATAATGGACGCAGCGTGCTAAAACCCAAATGCGTCGTAGCCTAAAGCCTTCCTCGATAAATATACTTCAATTCGAACCAGTACTTCCTGAGATTAGCGCGTTCAAACAAACAAACTCTTCAGCTTTATAATTATGCATTAGTATAGATTATGCTTAAAGGATGGATGAGATAAAGTAAAATGCATTGTGAAGAATTTATAAATATTTATTTGGTAAATATTAACAGTCAGGTTTACACATTACTCAATAAAACAGTTTTATTCAAAAAACCCTGCCTAAATCTGGGGAATCTAGTCGAATCTGAATCTAGTTTCGTCAACTTATCGTTTCGGGAACTTATAGGTATAAGTTCCTTGAGTTTCGTTCATTATGGGCACCCTACTTCAAGAATTGAAAATATACTAACTTGAAGAAAGAAACACCGCATCCTGCATAGGATTCGCTTCTGCAACCTCGAATCGCACACTTTTTGACCATGTTTGTTGCATCCGAATGAAGAAATTAATTTTTTTATCGCCGAATTACGGTTAAATTTCACCATGTTGATCAGGATCACCATGACAACCAATGAAAATGGCTGACGGGCTGCCAGTCTAACCTAAATTATATTCTACTCTACTTTAGAAAGGGACACAGGGCACTGAGATCCTCTTTCTCCCTCGGACCGGATTTCGCTCTGACCAAGTGATTGACTATAATAGACTTAGGGTCATACACATAAGGTTTATTTTATATTGGTGTCAAATTGACAACGCACATTCCAGATTGGGTATAAGTTCCTTGGTACTACGAAACTCGCTTTTGTAGTATAAATAACGAACCGTTAGCGTAGTGTAGTGGTCAACACTGTACTGAGGGAGGGCCGCGGGTTCGAGTCCCGCCGAAATCGAAAATTTTTGGGATAAAATATTAAATTTCCTAATATCAATGAAGTTTGACCAAAAAATAAGCTGAAGATTTTGACGAGAAAACGTAATACGACGTAATATATATACGACGTCTCACTATCACTTGTACTTTTACAATATAACCCAGGTACAGTGCGCGTCAGAATTAAGTACCCCCCTTGTCTACATAATATTTACGACTACTTCGAATTCCCTTGTAACTTATAACAAATTTTCACATAACAGCCTGCAATGAGCGCCCATATTTTGAAGTGTGCGGCTGCTTGAAATAGTCGAAACTGAAGTCAATACAATAAACGGCGAACGGAGCGAGCCACGATTTTTTTTAGAGACTTATTCGGACGTATGCTAAAATTTTTTAAGGGAAGTTATAATATTGTACTAACGTACGTCACTACTTACTCCTACTGATAGTGAATTTATGCGGGATTAATCGGCAACGCAAGACAATAGCAGGACTTTCGTTGTGTTGCAGTTGGCTAGGTACAATTTTTTGACCTCTAGGGGGGCAGCTGCCCCCTCTGCCCCCCCTGGCGACGCCCTTGACTCAAAGTCTGAAATTCCCCACAATAACAACTATTGTGTCCCACATACATTGAGACAGGGGGGGGGGTACTTATATGTATGTGACGCGCACTGTACATAAACTGATTATTGCATGATCTTGTTTGCTCGCCCCCCTACAACCCCCCCTCCCCCGCTCCCCGCAGGTACCTGCTCGCGCACCGCTCGGCGGCGCACCCGGACGCGCTGAGCCGCGCGCTGGTGCTGCGCTGCAGCGTCTGCTCGCGACAGTTCGCGCACCTCAACTCGCTGCGGCGCCATCTGCGCGCGCACTCCGGCGAGAGGTACCCACACACACACACACACACACACTGTACATTACTTAACTACCGCTCATATATAATGTGTCTACTGTGTCTAGGCTCAAGACCATAATTAAAAATAGTTCTTATTTCTCATGTTAAATCTATAATTAGGGTTTTGCCATCGGTTGCAAAACCCTTATGAAATCGCTTTGGGTCTGTTTTGTGTTTTGAATCCTTAATATCTCAGAAACTACTGCAGCTATTGACTTGAAATTTGAAATAATAATACATTTTGTGCGCCCGCACATATTTATAGAAAAATAAATGAAAATAAATGAAAAATCAAAATGAAGATTTCCCATACAAATTTTGAAATCGAAATTTTAAATGGAACGTACAAAGTCGAAAGTGGTATCAAATGAAAGGTACTCATTTGTAGATTTCAAAATAGTTTTTGAAATTTCGGTAGATTTCATACTTTTTAAAATATTTTGAAAATGGTCAAAAAAATGACCGTTCCCCCCCCCTATCTCCGAAGATTGCAGAGCGATCGACGTGATATGTACCAAGTGTTTGTAGGTATTGATCTATATTTTATAGGAAAAATATAGAGAAGTCTGTAAAAATAATACTTTTTGAAATATGGTCAAAAAAGGGCGGGAAAAATTTCTAAAGGGGTGACTACCCCCCCAAGTTGGGTATCAAATGAAAGGTATTGGTTTGTACATTCCAATGCAGTTTTTGAAATTTCGATAGATTTTATACTTTTTGATATATTTTGAAAAAGGTCGAAAAATTGACCGGTACCCCCCCTCTATCTCCGAAGATTGCAGAACGATCGATTTAATATGTACCAAGTTTTTGTAGGCATTGATCTATATTTTACAGGAAAAATATAGAGAAATCTGTAAAAATAATACTTTTTGAAATATGGTCCAAAAAGGGCGGGAAAAATTTCTAAAGGGGTGACTACCCCACCGAGTTGGGTATCAAATGAAAGGTATCAGTTTGTACATTTTAATGCAGTTTTTGAAATTTCAATAGGTTTTATACTTTTCGAAATATTTTGAAAAAGGTCGAAAATTTGACCGTTCCCCCCCCTCTATCTCCGAAGATAGCAGAGTGATCTATATAAAATGTACTAAGCGTTTGTAGATATAGGTCTATATTTTACAGGAAAAATATAGAGAAGTCTGTAAAAACAATACTTTTCGAAATATGGCTAAAAAACTAATTTTCATACAATGGGGGCTATTTGATTGAGAGCAATATCAAATCAAAGGTATGGATTTCGACAATTCAAAACAGGTTTTAAAAATCGTCTAAGTTTCATACTTAGTGAAATACGTAGAAAAAAGTCGAAAAAATAATTGTAGGTACCAACCCACTTACCTACCCACTAATCTCTGTAGTAACTTTAATAGTAGGGTTCCACAGCGCCACGAAACCGTTGTTCTCAAAATTTTAAAGTCCATACCCAATGTATTCCACTGCGCTCGAAGAATATTTAGATAATAAGATTATTGAAATCATGAATTCCACCGTGCTCCAAAAAACTATGAGAAGAGTAATGTATCCTGGATAATCCACACAACATCATTTAGCGACAAGCTAAGCAAGCTTGTGTAATTCGTACTACTACGATATCTGTTATACTTAATAAAGTATATATAAGTATCACATTAGATGATTTATTTTTGTGTACGTAGAAAAGGACTAGAACACTCGAACAAATAATCTGCAGATCTTACAAATATTAGTCCCGAGGCGGGAATCAAACCGCAACCTCCTGCGTTGTAAGCCCACCGCGCTAACAGGTCGTCAATATACGTACCTACCTAAACGACAAAAGTTCAAAACCCTCGGCGCGCGAGTTACACTCGCACTTGTCGTACTTGTTTTTTTTTTAAACTTTATGTGACTTTGTTTTACTAATTTATTGTTCTTCAATTTATTGTTTTAGCCTTATTAACTTATAATCATTATTATTTTTACCTAAATTCATTCTTCAAGACATTTTATTCTTATTCTATCTACATGTTACTCGCCCATCATTATCTTTTGCATGCTGTATTCACCTTTAATTGTATTGACACTTGACATGTTACTTAACTTAGATAACTTTAAGCTAGTTTTAGTGTACAATATTTTGGTAATCAATAAATAAATAAATATTATTTATTAAGGTGGAAAACAAACAGCTTATAAAAACTTAAATAACTTGAAAAAAATGGTACTGCTAAAGCCTAAAAGTTTTCACTTATAGAACATGAACATTCCTAAACTAGATAAAATATATTAATATTGTGAATGAAATCTGATAATTTTAAATGGTTTGCCAGTTGGAAATCAAAAGGAGTAACTGATCGGAAGAGTCAATTTAGACAATTTATAATACAATTTAGTTTTTTCAAATATATGGTATTATAAATTACTCCATTCCATGACTAAGACATTTCCATGAACTGGACACTGGCAGAAAAGTGGCAAAAACAAATAACATATTGCTATATGTCCCGGTAGCAAAAAGTCCGGACTTTTAGGAAGTCCGGCTTTTTAGAAAATCCGGAATACAAAAAGAAATCACGGAATAAACTATAAGAAATTTTAATTAAATAATTATATAGGGAGCCAGAAGGGCTATAATATTAATTAAGGTCTAGCTTAGAATTGCCGGAGGGGCTTAAAAATGGGTTCGTTAATTTTCCTACAGACGGCTGATCCCTAGTGGTTACGAAAGTCTTCTCCTTGTTTTTCCTCTTCCCCAGTACTGTCCTTTTAGTGCGCCGCGAGTGTAGCAGCAACCCGACGGCGAAGGCAGTAAGTGCTGGATGTCGAAGTCAAATGGGGGGCAGCTCGTGAGAAGTCCGGCCGGAGACGAAGACTGCCCTAGGGTGGACTTTGAACCCTGGAATGCGCATACAAGCACGGCATTACAGCCAGGTCCTCGCAGGGTGACGGGCTCCCACGGCAGCACAAAAAGCTAAAGCACTAAGTGTTCATGATGCCGTGGAAGTCACAATCAGAACGGGAGGTGAAAATAAAAAGTGACATTATGATTTGCTAGAAATAATACATAGTGAGATGAAAGAAATGAAGCTAACAGTAGGTAATGCAAAGCCTAGCCCGTGTACAATGTAAAGGGATGACATGGCAAGAATGAAAAATACAATGTCATTCTTCGAGCATGAGAATGAGTGTCTACAGCCTACATTACCAATCAGTGCAACACTTACCCAACAGGGGTTTGATACGAGTATCACTCACTAGAAGTTAAGATAAAAGTGTTGAAATGTAAAATTATGCAGTGACGGCGGCGAACAAAGAGCCTCTCAGTAAGTCGAAAATGGCGGCGTCGCTGTGTCTGTCTAGTCCGTCTCCTGCGCAGTGGCGACTCGGCAAGTTTGCGAGAACATAAACAATACCTCGGAGCGTTGTGAAGTTAGGAGCGTGTTGACGAACTTATCTATGGCCGATAGCATCTTAGTCGATTAATCGAGTCGTAAACACCAATTAAATAAAGATTATAAATAATATTGAAATAGGTAACGAGTTACGTTACACATATCGAAGAAGTGAAATTACATTAAGTAACTTGTATTTTGTGACGTATCCTGTATGATCTAAAGGAAATAAAACACTTTGGTTTTGGTTTTTTGACTTATATAATACATACACAAACAGAACCTGAAATGCACGTTATACACATTTACAGAAAGCTAGGACTAACTGTATTGCTGTGTGTAGTGTACTAATGCCAAGAAAAACATCATGTTTGAAGGCGCGCGTATATACATAACATAGCCTATCACCATCATCATCAACCTATAATAATCCACTGCTGGACAAAGGCCTCCCCTATGAGCGCCGTAGATAGCATTATTTATCATTTGGGGGTCCCCATAATCCCCACGCATACGGTTTGGGGATCGCAGTCCGGTGGAATTGTTCTGCAGAGGGCGCTGCTGTGTTTCCCTTAGTCGCCTCTTACGACACCCGCGGGAAGAGTTGCGGTGGTGAAATTCTATGCCGGCACCACACGGCAAGACGATATTTATTTAATTTGATCGAAGAGGGTAGTTGTTTTTTAATTTGATCGAAAATTTGTTCGGTAGTTATAATAATAGTTGTAAATTCCCAGGAACCACCTGTGCAACGTGTGTGGCAAGGCGCTGTCCTCGCGGGAACATCTCAAGTTCCACATCCGGATACACACCGGCTACAAGCCCAATGTCTGCAAGTATGTGCTTTCAACTCATTTATTTATTTATTCGTACATTTGGGTATTCCAAATGTTAAATATGATGAGCTGCCTTTGTTACGTGACCGGTCAATTTGATATGCATTCGTTATTTAGTAGGGTAACTAACGATAACTATCTAGTAATAGATTTGCGGTCTCTGTCCTTTTTAAAAATAAAATACTACACTATCCTACGAAAATCTTTTCGATATTTACATAAAAAAATGCATTTCATTCAACAAAAATACTTAAAATAATACACAACTAGAAATAGTACCGGAATTAAAGACACTCACCCATTTAAGTCTGAATGTATTCTTCTTTTTGACTTCGCTGGTTCGTTTTATAATATGTATGTTAAATGTACATATGACATGTACTATAATAATACTTTAGTTAGTTACTAAGCCTGGATTGTCCCACAGGACATAGGCCTCCCCTAATGAGCGCCATAGCGCCCTGTCTTCAGTTTGTCGTATCCAGCATCTGCCAGCAGTCTTTCGCTAGGCTAATGATGAAGACATCTAATAACAAACGTACATAAAATAACCGACCCGTACTACAACCTCTCGCACTCTCTGAAATGAATGAATGAATAGTATATTTATTTTCTCTTGCAAAAGATAATTGTTACAGAATATGGCTTTACTTGATTTATAGCTAGTTCTTTGTTTTGCAAGAGATTGGTGCCCGTGAGAGGTTTATAAACCTGTGGCACGGGTCACCAGAGCAATATTAACCTAACCTTAAATTATCTGCGCTCACAGAACGTGCGACAAGGGCTTCGTAAAGAAGTGCAACATAACCCTCCACGAGCACGTGCACTCTGTGAAATATTAACCTTTTATGTGCTTCCCAGAACGTCGCCTCCACTCTGTGAAATATTAACCTTGTATGTGCTCCCCAGAACTTGCGGCAAAGGCTTCGTAAAGAAATGCAACCTGACCCTGCACGAGCGCGTGCACTCGGGCGAGCGGCCGCACGTGTGCGCGTCGTGCGGCAAGGCGTTCTCGCAGCGCTCCACGCTCGTCATCCACGAGCGCTACCACAGCGGCGCGCGCCCCTACGCATGCGCGCTCTGCGGACGCGCCTTCGTCGCCAAGGGGCTGCTCAGCATGCATCTCAAGTCTACCTGCATATGGTACCTATATATTTCATATTGTAAAGAGGATTGTTTTTTTTGGATGAGCAAAAAGTCTTTGTAAACAAAGAAAATAACAATTATCTAACTAAATTAGAGCTGTTTACAACTGAAACAATTGAGCTGACTGCAGTCTGTTGCAAACAAACTACAGGTAGCTCAACTGATCCATATCAATACCAGTTGGAAGTGTACCCAAGATGCTGAATATTTTCGATATTTTTAGAATATTTTCAAAAAAAATAGAGACCCGCATGAAAATTCCAGTTTTTGTTAAATACCCGTGCGAAGCCGGGGCGGACCGCTAGTATTTTTTTAAAATACTAGTCGCATACCTACGCTAAAATATAAAATGCAGTTTCACACTGCATCCACCCGAATCCGTGAAAAATACGAGAATTAGTCAAACATTTATATTTCAATAATTATTTCAATTGCCGTGTGGTGCCGGCATAGAATTTCACCACCCCAACTCTTCCCGTGGGTGTTGTAAGAGGCGACTAAGGGAAACACAGCGGGGGGCGGGCAGCAGCGCCTTCTGCAGAACAACTACACCGAACTGCGATCCCCAACCCGCATGCTCAGCGTGGGGATTATGGGCAATAACCCCCAAATAATGATGCCATCTATGGCGCTCATTAGGGGAGACCTATGTCCAGCAGAGGACTAATATAGGCTGGTGATGATGTTGTTGATGTTATATTTCAATAACTTTATTTGGCTTACTAAATACGCACATAGACAAGTCGAATTCCAAACATTTTTATAAATCTTCATTTAAATTTTTTGCTCACCTGTGGCAGAATTGCGAAAAGCTTATTTTCAGCAAGATGGCGCTCCGCCACACAACAGGCGCCTTACGCATTCCAGTTTGAAGAAGCAGTTCGGGTCACAGGTGCTTTATTTCCTTTAGACCTTACAGGACTCTTAGACTCTTGGTCTGACTAAGTGGCCACCTCGCAGCCCCGATCTAATGCATCTCGATTTTTTCTGTGAGGATACCTAAAAAACGTATTAAATTATTAGAATAGATGCATTAACACGGATTTTAAATGATATCCATCCAAGAAAATTATCGGCTGCTACTAGATCAGTAAAAAAACGAGTAAACTTTTTTTTTAATCTTTAGGATGTTTCGCCATAGAACAAAAACTAAGAAGATAGCTAGATCAAGGTCCTTTGATTCACGCATACGTTACAGGGAGACTTTGATCGCTGTTTGCATTTTCTGAGATTGTTTTTAAAGTTAATTTCTTTATTTCCAGATGCCCACCACGACACAACCACTCGGCACAGAAGCACAGACTGACACATTACTTAATTAGTTATAAAATTATATTTTAACTGTCACACGGGATTACATAATAAAACTGAATGTACCTTTCTTTAGGGACTCGATGTGATAAATATAGTTCCAGCCATTGTGACTGTTTAGTTTAGTTTTAAAATAACCTGCTTAGTTAAAGAATGAGATTGAAAATGACTATATTTCAACGCAACGGTATAGCATCACAGATTACGTGATTTTCAATTCTCATTTATGTACGCGGGTTATACCATTATTTATAGTTATTTTAAATCCTATAGCTGGAAAAAGAAAAGGTACCCTCACAGGGTTTTATATGTTATACAAAACTGGTTTCTTTTAAGGTGTTTGGAGCTTCGTGACAATTGCTTTACAGAGCCGTAGCTAAAGGTATGCGGTAGGTCTGGGTAGCCAATACCGCGTATAACTTATCCACTCTCTTATTTACTGTAAAGAATTTACTAAAAAGTATTGTAAATGTATATAATTTATTACAATAGCTAAGGCCTTGCCCTTTTTGTCAAGGAAAATCCCACGGGCAGATTCAAGTTCAAGACAATGATAAAAATATACAAAGTATTTTATTCAATTAAATATATGAAAAGTAAAACAAAATGTTGAGCAAAAAAACAAAATCTATTTCAAATTTCTTCATAAACAAAATCGATTCGGTAAAGCTTTAGCAATTAAGTTCTTTGTTTGTCCTTGTTTTGGTCTAGGCAGCATTACAGCGCCTTCTGTTCAAAATAGTTGGCTTTACGCTGAGCCTGGACCCTATAACACCACACCTAGTTCACCTACCTGCTAGTTGTTCATTCCATTTGTGTGTTTTCTATAATGTGTAGGTAATTAATGATGAACCCAATTATTCATAATAGTCTGTTAACTTAAAGCATTACAATTTTTTAGTCTCTCTAGTGTTAAAGATAACACTGTTTAGCAACCGTTTTTTTCTTTAATTTGTCTTGTTTATGAAGTACTTGTCAAGTAATTGGTATTTCTATATCTACATGACTATTTGATCAATATGTCAAACTATTAAACAGTAATTAAGAGAGTGGAATAACCATAATATCTTACCAAACTTTGCACAGAAAACAAATAACCAAAAGTCACTGAATGATGAATGTTTTACCTTTTCAAAAACGTTTTAGCTACAAGCGAGTCCTAGAAGTTATTAAAATGAAATGTTGAACGCTTGCAGTGTACATAGAAGTTGATTTTGTAATAATAGCTACTAATACAATGTTTTAAATATTATACGAAATGAATGAATTTTGAAATAAAATACGATCTTTATTAGCTACCACAGGATATAAAATCAAATTATAAATAATGGTGTTTAGATATAAAAATGTGATGTGATATTGTAGTTACTACACTTGTATATAGAAAATGGTGTTTGTTATGTACCTATTGTTCTATTTATATTATTATTTTGTCATGAAAACTTGCCGTTCGATCGTCCATTGTAGGAACTCTTCCCAATATGTATCCGATGTTAAATGAGATACAGAGAGAATTCTAATAAACTGAAGTTTAGTTTTTCAATTATTCTTGTAAGTTCTGTGAATACGGAACAGACAAATAGTTGAGTCGAATTTATTTAAAAAGGTTAAATCTAAGGAGGTTCCTACATCCTTAAAAATAATAAAAACTAGAAACATATTTCATTGGAATAATCTGCAAATAATACACACATAAATCATATTAGCACATTAGAGTAGAATAAAAAAAATAAATATAATCTATAATGGAACAAAGTGAGTGTTAGAAAATGCATTAAAACCTTACTCAAATCTCGTCTTTGTACCTACGTGTTGAAATAAGTTATTTTATGAGTTATGTATGTCCTTAAAAACGCACATCACAAGTTAATTTTAAGTATTTTTGTACAGAATAAAGTTTAAAACCCTAAATTAGTTTTTATTTGATGTGAATCGTGCTTTGACTTGAGCGACGTAACATTATAAGATTTATCTTTAAACTGACCTATCTATATAAATGTTCCTATAAAATAGTTAATGTATAAGTTTGGGGGTAGATGGCGCTGTCAAATTAAAATCAAACAATCGTCGACTCTGCAATATAAAAAATCTATTCAAGGACGTCTAATCTTTTTATAGAACTAGTATTGTAGACTAGTTTTATTTTAAAACTAAACAAAAATAATAGATCCATATTTGAAGATATCGATTCGAAAGATCTAGTTCATTTCAGTTTGATTTGCTCTTTATCTCAATGAGATAAGTAGGTATAATAATTATTTTATTTGTTTTGAGATAGCTATTATCCAATCGACACGATTACTGCGCAGTTATTGAAAAGGTTAATTGGGAAGAATTCTGCGAAAAAGTTTAATTTCATAAAGTATGTAGGTAGGTACACAACCTACGTATTTTGAGATCGTGTCTTCCACAATATTCCGCAATATTTAACAGGCTACTGCATTATTTGACCTGTACTAATCAAATGCAATAAAAGCCTCTAAACTCATACATGTCCCTGATTTGATTAGGATAAAAAATTCATCTTATTATCTGTCTACTCTAATATCTATACTAATATTATAAAAAGGAAAGATTTGATTGTTTGTTTGAATTGAATAGGCTCCGAAACTACTGGACCGATTTGAAAAATTCTTTAAAAAAGTTAGGGATCCGCATGAAAAATTCAATAATTAAACTGTGAGCTATATATTATGTATATAGCGCACGGTGCTTGCTTTTTCTCAATAAATGTTAAGATAATAAATGTTTTTATCGAATTCGCTATCATTATAATTATCTTTTTGGCGGTCTCTGTAGCGCAGTAATTGAGTATAAAAAATATAAATATAAAAATTGTTTATTATGGAACATAAAACAATGGTTACAAGATAATATTGAAAACGATGCCACCTGCAGAAGTTTAAAAACTGTGTCGCAGATGACAACGCCCTCCTCCGAGGTTAAAGAAGAAGAGTTCCGGAAAAAACTAAAAATTAACATTAGTTTGACAAATTTGCAGACAAAATATAGGTAGTTAACTTATTTTACATAGGTACAAAATACTAGAGCTGTTTTTCTACTTAAAACAACCATGCAAAATAAGTGAACTAAATTTACATTTTAAAAAGAAAAAGTAACTAAAAACAGTACAAACTTATACAGAAAAATCAGACAAACATGCTAAAAAATTTTTTAAACTAAGTCTCAGTATGGTGATGTGAGTGTGTGTGTGTATGTGTATGTGTGTGTGTGTGTGTGTTTGTGAGCGAGAGGTGCTTCTGAGGACACCAGACTCTTAAGAGTCCGGGCAACAGGAGTCCAACACCAAGTTGTTTTTATTCGGCAAATCTAAGCAGTTCCTCGGTGCCATCATATGACAATGACCGTAAATATTCAAGACATTTAATTTTGCATTTAAATAGAGTAAGGGGGTACATGTTTAGTTCTTTATTGAGGCGATTATAAAGGTTAGAGCTAATGTAATAAAAATGACGCTTTGCACATTTTGTGCGACTACTTTCAGTTATGCAGACTTTATAGAGCCTGCGCTTGTCAATGGTTACGGGATTAATTGAGTGGTCCATTCCGACCAGTAGTATTCTATATAGCGGGTTCGAATCCCGTTGCACGACTTTTTTATAACATTGTATTCTATATAATATTTAATAGGCGATATCTCGTATTTTCATAACGTACGTTTTTTTCTCTTTAGTATCTACTAAGTACTCGTAGGTACTTACTTTGTATGTAGTAGGTACAAGTGCTAGCAATCAACCGACGCATTATACTTGTTGTTCACTCATCTCAATTCAGACCATAGACTAGTAAGTATACTTCGAAGTATACTACTAAGTATACTACTACAAATTCAAAACCTCATAATTCAGATCGCCTACTACATTAATAATGCACTAAGAATGACCGTCGGACGACGACGGCGGCGGCGGCGGCGGCGCGGCGGCGGGTGTGGCGCCCAGCCTCCGACCAACGCGGCCAAGAGAAAAGTGTACCCAACGCTTAGATACGAAGAAATTTCGAGCGACTTCTGTAACAGGTCGGGTGAAGGTTGGTATGTCAAGGGTCTTGCTCACTGCAGATTTGCTAGCGGTACTGGCTAGCTGGTGTCGTGTTTTGTTTTTATTATTCAGTCTTGCTTCAGGCGCGGTCGAAAGAGGACGCGCGCATTTTTACTATTTTATCAGCGGCCTTGGCGTTATTTCGACGTGTGCCCCACGTGTAAGTACCGAGGTGTTTTTTTAGCGCTTTAGTATAGTAAACATTAGACTTTTTTGTTTAATGTTTAGGTAGGTAGGTTTGTAACTGTTGTGCGTTTTAATTGGTCAAATCATTCCGAAAGTTAATTTGATTGGCTTTTTCTGTAAACAAGTCAGATGGATTTGTTTGTCCTAAGTATAACACTAACGATATACCGAATCAGGTCCGTGCCGCGGACCTCCTTGTCCGTCAATTTAGGGCATTTATTTGTTGGGCTTTATGTGCTTGATTGTACCTAGATAATAACATTGACTTTGGAGTAACATCACCGGAAAAAATACTTAGATAGAATATATTTAAATATTCGTTCATCAAAAGAGGCATGGCCATAGGTAGTTCTCTGGTGGACGAGCCCTTTTAAAAGAGCAATTTCAACCAGATTTTTTTAATTTGAATTTATTTTTCTGATTAGTAACTATGAAGCTTCTGTTTGATGTGATGACTGAAGCTAACTATTTGTTATTATTCTTATACTAAGGGAGGCGTTCCCTCAGTTTAAAACGGTCTGCGTACAGAATACCTTTCCTAATTCCTTATAATTTTGACTCTTTCTTTCATACGCCTGGTACAACTTGTTGATCGACTGTCAACATTATTCAATTAACGAAACTCGCGATCAGGTTTGCCAACATTCCGATTTCCATATTTTAATACTAATAAGTGGCTTAGATCGCCAACGTAAGCCAAATACGCAACTACTCACCTAATCTATTCGGCATTTGACGATAACGTAAGTACCTAACCTTTTACAATCGACATAATTAGGAAAACTTCGGTTCATTATCTTCGCAGAAAGTTAAACGCTTCTAGTTAATTTCTGTTTTTGTAACGAAACATGAGCCCAGCATTGACCCCTGCGATACACCACTTGTGACATTACGCAAAGCTAAATCGTAAACACGATATTATGTTATCGCGAGAAATAATAATAATAACCGAATAGGATTGTGGACGTTTTTAATGAACTAAACAAGAATTAATTGGAGGAGAAGTGCGCTGAAGCGAGCGGTCGACTTCGTCAAACGCTTGATCAAAGTTAATGATAGGCGAGACGGGACCCCTTTCGGATTCACTGATTGAATGCATATAGCTATTAACTATGCTGTGGTGCCTAGCTGCCTACTATTACACACAATCGGTGATGTAAATGCGGTGGTGTTATAATTATACCTATTTGTTAATGTCTGTTGCTAAGTTTGTAGATATTTGTGTTTTTTTATCTACCAATATACTGATAGGTGTAGCAAAATAACAACTAACAGTGGAAACCAACAACTAGTTTTTATTGCGTAGGTAATGTTTGTTATTATTTTGATGGGTAGGTGCATTTATGGCTCTTATTCATTGCACGAGAATTAATTTAAAAAATATTGCTCAAATTATTACAAGTAGGGTACATAATGATGAACAATATTAATATTTTAATAGCAATAGGTATCTTCAGTTTGTTAACTTTGGAGCTAATAACGATGCTGTCAGGTAATGTGTACCTGTGTATATTTATTTATAAGCTTATCTACCTTCCAATAGAACATTTTTCTATTATATTTTATTATCGTATATTCACCTGTTGCGATGAACTCTGCAACATTATAATAAAGGTTCAAGATTGAAGCTATTATCATAAATATTTTCTGGTTTGGCGCGCACACTGAACGTTATTTTGTTTATTTTTAGTCTGTTTTGTTAGATATACCTACCGGCCATATTTATTATTAGAAAAATAGTAGTGACGGGATTATTAGATTAAGGAATTATTTTATACTCATTAGAACCTCACACCTAGTGATTTAATATAAATAATTTTCAGCAACATAAATACCTACGTATGTTTTAGAAACTTAAGAATAAAAAGAAAGCGCAGCAAATATTAAATGTGTAAACAAAAGCCATTTATTAATTACACGTAATCTTCCACGAAATTTTTGAGCTAAGTATCATACCTAAATAAATCTAAATTTAGTCTAATATAATAAGCTATAGATAGGTACGTTTATATAGCTTTCGCAGCAAAAATAAACTATAATCCGGTTTGATTACGCAACAACACAGTATAGATCGCTGTGATGTCGTGGATTTACGACTTATCTCTGTGTGTTTACACTATTGGATTCGTTTGGCAAATCATAACTCGCTAAATGTTTGTTCATTATAGACATAACACTTGATTACTTCATAGTGCAAGTTCACACCCTATAAAATGTAAAAACGCAGATCTAGGTATCTACGTAATTTATTAATTTTCGCATCTAATAAATAAATTCTTTAAAGAACAATATTATTCACCTATCTTATTTACCAGGTAGCTCAGTACTTACTAAAGCCCCTTGGCGATCTTGTAAAAACGATTCGGTAAAATCTGAGCAAATCTCCTTTTTGCTACATAACAGAAAAGCTTTTCTTCGACGCAATATCTCAGCGAAATATTCATCGTTAATTCTGTGAAGATATATAAAAACTGCTGTTGTTGTCTGTCAGTACAAACAAGTGCATTATCAATAAACCCAGTTATTTCTGTGTCCGCGGATCCAGCGCGCGCGTTCGCACACAGATCGGTACTCGGCTCTTCTAGTTTATTTTCGTCAAGATTTTATTCTTCGTTGTGCGTTTTGGCTTTTTTTCGAAACGATTGGCAGGTCGGTTCACTGCGCGCTGTGACAGATAGCCATGCCACAGATAACATTATACTAGTAGGTACTTACTTGTCATCATCATCAGCGACAACTCTCTTAGCCAACGTTTCTCGCCAACGAGTCATCGTTGCTGCTGCATGGTTACAAAGCTTATCCACATTCGAAAACTATTAGAACGTTTGTCTTTGTCTCGTAATAATTAGATTTTTAAAAGACTAAAAACTGACTTCAGATCCCTAAGTGTGTATTTACAATATTTTTTTAAGGGGTTTCGGGACAAATAAAATTTATGGCCGACCAAAAGTAAATGTAATGCTGTCCAAATAATTTTTCGGCTGTTTTTAGGCGGATCAAGTATTTTAATTAAATTTCAATAAATTTACGTAAAATATTTATGGGACCACCTTGGAATGATTCTCCATACTACAATAGCGAAAGAACTTCTAAAAAGCTCCGCAATAGACCGAGTAGGTAATCGACGAAGATATCTAGGTACTTAAATAGGTAAACAAAAACAGTCGAAACTCCTTCTTTTATGTTCTTGGTCGAGTAAGTATCAACAGTTTTTCGGCGCCAAGATAACAAACAAACAGTCAACATAATTTGACACTATCAACGTCCATCGCTCCTAGCTTGTATACAGTGGGGGGTGGAAAGGGGGGTTGACTCGCGAAGGTGTGTTGGCAAACATAGTCTACAGTCTTTGCTCATAGAACACAACGTCATGGCTTTGACCTTGGTAGGTATGTCTTTAAACATTGAAGTAGGGACTTACCGCTTTCTTTACCGTGTCTTGGACTTGAAATAATTAATATAATCATTGACACTGGTCATTTAAAAGTACCTCGCGAGCTGGTTTAAGCAAAAATACACCGGTAGACGTATTATGTCGGTGCAGTTTCCAGTTTTGTCACCACATAGCTGCGGTGAATCTCTTGTTAGTACCTATCTGAGCTTCACCCAGGGGGAACCAGTTTCTCTACATTGATGATACCCCGCATCTTGGTCAGCTATATCAAGGCAAGAAGGCCTAATGGTATTTTTACCTATGCTGGTACATACTAAATTTTTAACCGAATTCGAAAAAAAGGTGGAGTCTACGTTCTTTGTAGCCCGGATCATCAGGAGAATGACGTTGTAGGCCTTCCTGTAATTCTGATGGGGCTTACGAACTTATACGAATTATAGGCAGGTACCTATGTATTATCTAATCATAAATAGCAGACATCTAATCTTGTCCTAGCTATAATACCTATCTACCTACATAGGAAGGGCTGCCATAATAAAAATAAGATCGAAATGTATCATAACTATTTATTTTATTATTACAAATTCCTCCTAATTAAACCTCGTTGTAATCCAGCCAAATTCGACGCAAAATTCAGTTCGGTTTTTATACCAACGCAAGTCGCCTATATTTCTTGTCGGCTTAAGTGCCTGAAACTAAACGCCAAGCATGCAAATTTAGTTTTTTTGTAGTTTGTTTATAAATATCTGGCTGGAGTATAGGTAGACCCCTAAAAACCTAAACAAGCTTCTCTTCTATTCTACCAGCGGCTTCGCTCTCACATCACTAAATAGGAGAAATAGGAGATCAGAAATGCCAAACTGAAACCGATTACGATTACCACTTGAGTTAGACAAAAGAGCCCCTGGACACATCCGAGCTTACGCACTTTACAGTTACACACATTAGGGTATCATAATCAAAACCTAACAGTAAAATTGAGGCCATCTGGACTCCTTTCATCCTAACACACATAAACATATCACTTCACCAGCCTATCATAGTCCACTGCTGGACATAGGCCTCCCCGAATGAGCGCCATAGATGGCAATATTTATCATTTGGGGGTTATTGCCCATATTTCCCACGCTGGGCATGCGGGGATCCGTTACTTACAAATAAATGGAATAAATGTTTTTTTTAAATTATTTATATCCACGAGATACTAACACCTATTAAGATTGCTATTATCTCCTTCCTACTCTCCCAAAAGTTCACCGTCCCCTGAAAGTTCTAGAATATTCCTAGCCAATCAATCACAATCATCCAATTGTTTTGTCATTGCGTGATTGGTTAGCATCTGGCTTCTAGATGATTGAGATTTAACTATCATCATTACCATCATCACTGTGTAATCTTCCATTGTTGCGTTTCACCAATAAGCAGCTTTTTGGCTTCCTTCGAAATTTACTTGTAGGTATAATTTTTTAGATTTTCCGTCCATATGCTAAACTAGCCCTGTACAAAGAAATTTCTTTAATTTCTAAGTACAGTGCTTGCTTACCAAGTTAGATGAGGTAGGTAAGAAAAAGAAGTTGGATAGGAATAACAAACTCACATAAACTGTGTTAATCCTTGAAACAGTAGAAAATAGAAAAGAATAATTAATGAAAAAGAAGTTACCTTACTATCGTAGGTACCTTAGGTACCTTCCTCCTGCTCGACATTCGTTTATGAAATTACTAACTTCACGCTGCTTCGCATATATTTTTGTATGAAAAAGTATGCCTGGGAAATTTTAACTAACTGCGATATTCCACGATATTGGGATATGTCCTAGTATTTCTTACGGAATGTGTGTGGTTTATGGGACAAAAATATTTTCAATTCTATGAAAAATTTAGCAAGTTCGTTTTTTTACGTTTTTCAAACCCATATAATCCATCAATAGAAACATTTGCCTTTATATTTTATATAAATGTGATTTTTAGATCCTTTATTTTCAACCTCGTGCGATTCGTCCATAAACATAAATCAATTGTTATTTATATCGATTGATATTGCATATAAACTGCACAAAGTGGCAATTGGACGATTGTGGTGGCAATTGAAACCATTGTGTCAATTTGGAGCCCGATTTAGATCGCTCACGAGATTTGGTCCGCCACTCTTGTGGCGGTCATTTGTTGCTAACTTCTTTATCATTGGGAAATTACATAAAAACAATTAATGAAAGTGTTAAGTTTGATGTTCCGGAGAGCTGAGGTAGTCAATGAGGATGAGATTAGCTTATGGTGTGTTTTATTGGCCTTAATTATGGGACTTTTGTATCACCATGGCCATGTTTGCATATAATTACTAGACAAAATTATTTTACCAGGAACCGTTTTAAAAGTATAGTTAATACATAGGTACGTACCTACTTATAAGTTCAGTTCGTAAAATAAAAGAAAATGTGCTGTGTGTGTGAAAATGTCGCTCGTCAAAGTACCTACCTACTGCAATCACCGTTACAACATCCGCAGACGAATAGAACAAAACACTTCATAACATTATGACTTATTGTAGGAATATTTCACTTTTTCCATTTTCCACTTTGTGTTCTTTTGAGTAACTTGATTGTTTTGTAAAAACTAAAATCTTCTTTCTTCTTTTTGTTTTAAACTTAATAAAAATTTTCAGGAATCAACATTAATGAGAAAAAACATTTTAAATGGGACCACCGGGATCGCCATCTTTCTCTATACAACTGCTAAATCATACAAATGAATAATGTAACTTCGTTGACCTTTACAAGTCATGCATATAATCTATATCTATCTAGATATATCTATATCTATCTAGATATGTATATGTTCAAAATAAACATGTCACTATAAAACCAGGTGATTTTCTTTTACGGCTTTAATCACATTAACTGCCTTGAAATACTTACTGGGCTTGTTTATTACAAGTAGAGTCAAATTATACGACTACTATTAGTACTTAGTTTTTCTTCGCTTTTGATATTCATTATCTTTTTATTTTTTTCTAAAATATTTGTTAGGCACTTAAAACACAAGGACCATGTAATAATTGTGTATTATCCGGCGTTATTCGTTTAATTTTAAATATCATCTAAATAAAGAAAATAAATAAAAAAATCCTTTATTTCGGACATAGTAGATCCATACTTCTACTACGGTGTTTACGAGGCGTTGAACAATGTTTGTCATAAATCATGGCACTTAGTGACACGCAGATCATCAGAGTAAATACTACGTCGTAGTCAGAGATGTACAAAATGGTTTTAAAAAAGCATTTAAATACAAAATGCAAAATACTTTTCAGATTTACTATTTCAAATGCAAAATACCAAATAGTATTGCGTTTTGTATTTCAAATGCTAAATGCAAAATAGGTATTTTCAAAATACTTTTTCAAAATAAAATACCCCCTGACCAAATCACAGATATTTTTATTTATTACACAGGAGAATAGATACACTCAATGCGATTACACTTTTTTTTTAAATTAATAACAACTGGACTGGTATTGTTAAAAGTGATAAAAATAAATATATTTTTTTATTTATAACACTTTTTAATAAAAATAAATATATATTTTTTTATTTATAACACTTTTTAATAAAAATAAATATATTTTTTTATTTATAACACTTTTTAACAATACCAGTTGTTCGAATACAATCACTCATTTTTCACACTTGTCAGACATTGACACTTGTCAGACATTACTTGACATTGACATAAGACGCGCACTCTGACCAAAGAAAAAGATATCGTGCATGGTTAGTTGGCGCCTCTATCGGCCGAATTCGGCAATACAAGCGTTTTGTTTTGTTTGACTGGTAGTAGTGTTGGCTCAACTTAATCACAAAGTATTTTGTATTTTAAAACGTCTATTAAAAATACAAAATGCATCTCGAAAGGCATTTCAAATAAAATACAAAATACTTTTCACTGAAAGGTATTTAAATACAAAATACAAAATAGGTATTTTGCATTTTCTATTTGCATTTAAAATAGAAGTATTTCAAACTAGCGGCCCGCCCCGGCTTCGCACGGGTATTAAACAAAAATTTCAGAAATTATACACACTAAAACGATGGGTTTCACAGTTTTCATACGGATCTTTACTTTTTTTAACAGCATTGGGGTTTTTGACATTGACTCGACCTTCCAAAACTGACACTGGCCGTAGAGAAAAAGCAAGCACCGTGCGCTATACAACCTCTTTTTCTATTCTGACGCGCCATAATAGAAAAAGAGGTTGAATATACAGCCCACGGTTCAATTATTGAATTTTTCATGCGGATCCCTAACTTTTTTGAAAATATTATATAGCCTATGTTCATCACGGAAAATTAAGGATTCTAATGGTGAAAGAATTTTTTAACTCGGTCCAGTAGTTTCGGAGCCTATTCAATTCAAACAAACAAACAAACAAACAAACATACAAACATACAAACAATCAAATCTTTCCTCTTTATAATATTAGTATAGATAAATCACATCTCTGGTCGTAGTTGTTGTCTACTCTACCTTTCAAATGTATTTATATAAATTAAAGAGCTTGCCTCTTGTCGGTGTAATGATGCTACTTCCTCAAAATGTCTCTCCCCAATGCAATGTCTTTGACTTCTTTATATGACATCGTTTTTCCCTTGATCTGACTCATATCGCTAATTCGTTGCCTTTCCCATTCTCTTCTTCCTTCTACTTTTCCTTATGAAGTTGTTTTGTCGTTTAAGAAGTACAGTGCGCTTCAGAATTAAGTACCCCCCTTGTATACAAACTATTTTCGACTACTTCTAATTCCCTTGTAACTTGTCACAATTTTTCACATGCAAAAAATTATCACGCCGCCGCTCTGGATCGAACTGCCCTTCTATAATACTCAAAGTCTTAAATTCCCAACAATAACAACTATTGTGCCCCACATACATTGAGATACTTATATGTGACGCGCACTGTACAATAATTGTCCGGTTTTTATTATACCTTACTAGTTACTTTCTCCCTCTATCTAATCGTTCCCATACTTTGAAATTACAGCTTTTTTTGTACAAATACAATACCTTTATTTTATACACTGGGGAATATATCTCCACCGAACATGGGGGTTTTGCCATTTAGTCCAGCACGCTTGGCAGATTAGTAATCGCAGTAAAAGTGTAAAAATACACTACTAGATAAGTTGCTGACATTCCATTGGCAGGTTCCTAAATCGGCTATTAGAACACCTAGAAGCTTTGGAGGGGTAGATTCTTGTGCGTTGACAGGAAAATTATTACAATTACTCCCAAGTTGAACTACGAGGTCTCTGCTAGATACTTACTGGCGCTTATCGCGAGGTCTCAGGGTCACATTAAGCTATCAGCAAGACCTGTCAGATAGTCGACACATGTATGGATGGCGCTATTATTGTGTTCTTCGAAAACAACGATGTAGGCAGAAACTTGACAAAGAGAATTTCTGATAAAACTGTCTACAAGAATCAAGAGATCAAAGTCAATCAAAGGACTGAATATGTCGTTGATTTTTATACAGTTTTCAACAGTAGACGAAGTAGTTCACGAGGAAGATTTAAGTGTAGTTAAGTGTAGTAATTCATTAAGATTTTTGTAGGTAAATAAGTTGAAAATTATGAGGATTTTTGTAAAGATGTTGTAACAGACAAGTTGAATTTGCTGGCATGCGCCGCGAAAACCAACAGTGATTTGTGAAGACAATTTCTTGCTGCCTAATTCTTCTACTTATTCATCTTAAAGAGATGTTTCGAAGTGTAATTTTTGATACGAAGATCCGATGGGTGCAGCCCAGTTGGTAATACATTTATACATTCAACTTAGATTAATTTAAATATGATAAACAAAAGCTAATAAAAGATGGTAATGATGATGACAACTGAATAACATTAGTGCAAGAAACACCATTAAAATTCGAAGACCCAAGTTTTTCATTTGTTTTTTCAATAGTTTTTGCTCCTAAAGGTAAACGATAGGTACCTATGTAAATCACAGAAAAAAATGTCGGTTCGACGAAAACAACTGCATAATTTGATGTTGAAGGAATAACGAGCCCACATTATGTTACTTTATTCCTAACGATTTGATATTTAGCTGTTTTATTTTGTCGTTTGTGTGCACTGAAGTTTTATTTAATACTTTGGGCCAATGCATTTTGTCTTTCTCATATCACATTATCTTCTTCTAATATCATATAATTTACACTACCGATCGTTTCAGGTCTTTTCAAACAGCTACTTACCGTCTTTCAACAACATAGCACATGGTATTGGAATTATGTAGTTTCATACTTTGAGTGCCCATGACATGTAAAGTCAGGGTCAGAGTGTGGGATTAATAAAACATAATATATGATAATGTCCTCCTAAAAATACTTATGTTGTTTAGTTATAGATTTATATAGTACTTCTAAATGTTACTGTAGTAATTCCATGTTAATTTCTAGCTGTATGGAAAAATAGTGCTTTCTTTATTATTTTATTTAATATCCTCCTATACAAATTTCGATCACGGTCTCAATGGACACTAAGCCAGTCGTGAGTTTACAGGTGCGTTGTCTGTCGGTCCACTTCACATAGACTGCCTAAGACGCACATCCGCTCGTACCCTTCTACATATAACAGTGTACAATCACCTCATCCATTACAATTACAACGCAGGTCGACCACAGATTATGTACCTAGTCTCGTGGAAGGGCGGTGGGCGCGCCGCCACGTCACAGCCGCGCGATGCTCCTGCGCATCGTATTGCGATCGCTCGTCTACCCCACCTACACACCAGCTACGTACATACTTGCTAGCTATAGCAGTAGATAAGTCCATTGTGTTTACGTACTTTATTGATTCAGTAGTTACTCGCTTCGTGACAGAACGTGAGTTGAATTACAAATATCTATTATTATTTATTTTTTGATTATAAATTAAAGAGACTACGCTCTTGTATGTGCAATGATGCAATTTACTCTACTTTTCTCTTTCCTATGCGGTGCCTCCTTTTTTATCTGAAAATGGGAATCTGAATCTGAATCTTTACCGACATGACTGCGGTTTTCTCCTTGAGCTGACTCGTATACCTTGTTAGTTCTTCCGCACTTGGATATAAGTAAGGTGACTCCTACCCTGACCTGCGGAAGGTCAAGGAAAACCACAGGAGAAGTCATTCTAATGCTCTTTGGGGGAGGCCTGTCCAGAACTGGACGTCTTTCCTCTGAGAGATCACCAGTCCCCACGAGTATAGGAGTTTTGTAATGGTAATAAGCTCTCCAACTATGTAGAGATCAGTATGACCTAAATGGTCCTCTTCAACCGCTTCTTATTAGTGTATATGATCTTATTAGAGTTATTTCAAAGTCTTTACTTTGATAGAAACAACTCAATTATGCGTGTCCCAGAGTCCTGTAAGGTCTAAAGAAAGTAAAGCATTTTGCTTTTGAATTTTTTGGATTTTGTTATGGTCCCTGGAAGCAGATAATATTGTTCCTACACGACATAAAAAGGTCTACCTTTTAGTGTGCGATATATTTGTGTTTTGTAACTACCTACAGTAATGCTTACCAAACTGTAGGTACTTAAATAACTCGCTTGTTTTGAACAAGATAAAAATTTTCCACAAAAAAGAATGAGTTGCACATTTTACAACGATGTAAATAGATTCTTAAACTACCTTTTCAAGTAGATTCGACTAAGAACTTACAGTTTTATAAGCGTACTAGCGGTCCGCCCCGGCTTCGCACGGGTATTAAACGAAAATTTCAGAAATTATACACACTAACAGGATGGTTTTCACAGTTTTCATACGGATCCCTTACGTTTTTTAACAGCATTAGGGTTTTTGACATTGACTCGACACTTCATTGACACTTCATAACTGACACTGGCCGTAGAGAAAAAGCAAGCACCGTGCGCTATATATTCAACCTCTTTTTCTATTATTGCGCGGAGCCATAATAGAAAAAGAGGTTGAATATATATGTAGCTCACGGTTTCATTATTGAATTTTTCATGCGGATCCCTAACTTTTTTGGAAATATATTCATCACGGAAAATTAAGGATTTTAATGGTGAAAGAATTTTTCAAATCGGTCCAGTAGTTTCGGAGCCTATTCAATTCAAACAAACAAACAATGAAATCTTTCCTCTTTAAAATATTTAATATAAGCGTATTCCAAAAAGGATGAGGTTCTCAATTTGTCGCTATTCTTTTAAATGTTCCGTGATTTATTTTTTTACTATGTTTTCCGATTTATACGGGTCCTTTACGCGAAATCGAAATTGGTAATGGAACCCATGAAACATATTTAAAGCTTACTATATTAATACTAGTGTATAATTTTATAATAATGTATAATACAGGTTTCTATAGGTACTAGGCACCAATTCGTGAATTACCTATTTCGCAGAATCGCCACTGACTCCGATAGATTATACCTCCTACAAATAAAATACGCTACCAATTTACACAAAAACTGATAAACGCAATTATCAGTAGTACTTATCATGTTAATCAATGATTATAATATCTTAGTTACATTTCACGTCGGTAATCCGCGTCTCGTCGCAGGCGCAGGTTGATTATAACAGTTATCGGGCAAGGAATGCTATTCGAAGATATCAAGGAAAGCCTAGAGCTACATAATGTTTAAATGATAGAACAAGGCCTAACCTACCTTTAGAAGCTTCTTTACCATAGAAAGAAACTTAGTAGGTATCCTAACGTAAAAACAAATGCCAATTCACCAGGAAATCATACATGTAGTTGTCGCCCAATCCTACAACTGGCCGAAATATACAATACGCCGATATTTAGGGGTACTTGTAAGCATTTCTACATTACCTTAGGTACGATCTAAATATATTAGATAGAAAAATTAACGCAGGACCGACTAGAATAGTTATGGTCGACCTCTTTGATCTTCAATGAAGTGAACTGGTGCTCCCGTCCTGTCTGGATGTCTGGTCTGATATTAAAGTCACCATGAGTTTCTTCCTGTCACCTGTACCTATCAGTGAATGTCCGGATCTCTTTGGTTAATGTCTGCGAGGGTTGCCGACTCAATCACGTGGCCCCCTCTGCTACATAGTAGTACAGTGGTCATTAAGGATGGACATTGCACGTCATAGCGAAATGTTATGAAGAGACATCGAGTAGAGATTGCATTCCTTGATGTTCTTTAGATTGTCGTTTTTAGGACGGACTTCTTTTGTTTTATCTTTGTCCATACGTAGTGTTTCTAATTGTTGTAAAAGTTTCTAATCTGTTAAGTTTACTTTTGCCACATAATTTCAATTCTGTGGTTTCAAATAAGATTTTCTTTGTTTTATTCACTTACAGCTAGTGTTTCTTTTAATATTCTTTCTCTAACAAAAAAGATCTGTTAGGTAAAACTAAAATATTCATAAAAGTCAGAAAAAGAAATACAGAAATACAATTTATTGGTAAAATTAATTTACATGTAATTTTTTCATAAGAATAGGTAAGTAGTTAAAATAATTATGATACAAATTGTATTTTATCATCACATAATTCAGTCACAATCAGAACACCCATTCTTGAGATATTGCTAGCAAAACAGTCACCGGCTGGATTGCCTTATCATCAGTCCAGTCTTTAATACTTATTTCCTCTGGATATGACTAAAGTAAGGATTAACACGGACCTGATGGGAAGAGAAGAAAATTAGAGAAGAGAAAAGAAGATAGAAGATTATTTATTAGACACAAGCAAACTTAGCTACATATGTACGTATATAAAAAAGTAGGTTATTAAAGACGTTTACCTATCTTAAATTATATGAAAAAGCAGAACTAATTTAATGTCATAACAAAGATGCTGTATAGGTAGGTTATAGCTATTGTAGGTAGGTAGTAAAATTTTGTTGATATGTCTATCATTCGGCAATAAATTTCCGTGATATTTTTGCAATCGGTTAACCTTTTATCTTAATTGCTATGGGTATACGAAAGTAAATGAACGAAATAATTACCTTGTTTTAATTTTATTAATTTAAATTTTGAATAGTATCTACATAATTCCTTCTTTATTAGTTTTTAGTTCGGTTCCCGCCTTGGGACGATCTGTGTATGTACTCGTACGATCTGCAGATATAATTTGTTCAGAGTGCTCTGGTAGTTTTCTAAGTATAAAAATATATAGCTATGTAATACGTTGTATTAAGTGTATCAGTCATCTAGTTCCTTTAAAACAACCTCTGCTTAACTTAGAGCAAGATGATGCTGTGTGGACTGCCCAACATTATTTATTTATTTCTATTTATTCGAACAACAAACAGTTTTATACGCTTTATAAACTGAAATATTAACTCACAATCACAACGATTCTCCAACCATTGTTCTCCATGACTTCGACTGTCCGTCGTGCCAATATCAAGAACTGTCGTTTGCGCTAGTGACGAGTTCTTGAACTCAACTGTGATGATCGGTATCCAAACAAATCTTTTACCTAGCACTTTTTTAAATAGCTACAGATAACGTATCTTACCATGCACATAAACTAATCTGTATTTATTGGACAGTAACTAGCTATCGGCTACTGCTGTCATTATCATATTATTCTGCCTTCGGGCGCAGGTTATCACGACGATAAGTTTTATGAGACGAATTAAGATACCTAGCGACGAACACAATCTCCTACTTATACGGACACAGTGATATGGCGTTCCGCTGGTGCTGGTAGGTTGCTATGTGATTGGCTTTTCATCGGCAATTATTTATTAGACAGTTTTGAAGTGAGTGACGGACGACATGTGCGTAGGTGTAGGTAGATCGCGGTAAAGGAAACCTTTAAGGATAATATTTAATATTTAAATCGTTAAAGATTACTATTCAGATATAGTAAGAATATGATATAGAATAGCTTTTGTGAAGTTATTCTATGTGTGCACTAAGCATCAATTAAACACTTGTGAATTGCGTACTGATGCAATTATTAAAAAGCATATAGATGCAATTTTTCACATTATTATATAAATGCAGCAGTGCAGCAGGTGCAAATTTAAGTGCTGTTATTGAGGATAAAAACTCGTTAAACTGTTGTAAAGTTTTCGTTCTTTGTGGCATTACTAGAACTCTACACCAAAACTAGGTATATTTTTTTATCAGTGATTCTCCTTTTTGTCAGTGAGTTTCCTGCAAGTTTAGCCCCCTGAGAAACACTTAAATCATGGTAGTCTTATACTAATTCTAGATGTTTCTATTCCAGCTGTCCTAGAGAGATGTCGAGTGCGGTGGAGAGTGGTATAACGACACGGGTCCCGCACAACGGGACCAACGGCGTCCTCGGAAGCCATGGGACGAACGGGACCCTCGGCACTAACGGGACGAATGGCACCAACGGACTTGAAGACGGTTGGGAGGAACAGTTCCTTCCGCCGCCACTTAGGCTTGATGACAAGATCAGAGCACAGAAGGTAAGCTTTAGAAGTTAAGAGTGATAATCGATATCGACTTCAAGCTTCCAAATAAAATTTTGGGTGCTAACAACTATTAGATTATTGATTTAGTGAGTTCTTCTAAATCAAAGTGTAATTGGAGTTTGAAGTTAGAAAACTGAGGGTTAAAATGCAGACAAATCTAAGCACTATAACAAGGCGGTGACTACATTATACTGTTTTCATAATTTATTGATTATGAACACCGCTGTTGTGTTGATAACGAACAATTTTAATGTTGTTCCTTTTTCCTAGTCTTGCACGATACTGTACTAATATTTGAGACTAGGTACTTAATTAGGAAGTACGTCAACCTATAAATCTCCATATTCGATACCAATCGAAACGTAACGTTTCAATGAAGCCAATAATAGCTCATTGCTCATTGTGCTGATTGATACCACTTGGTGGATCTTCTAGAATATGTGTTTTTATGATATAACATAATAGTTGCTCAGAAAAACGTCGTCAGTCAAACCAGCGCCTATATCATTAGGTATATATATAGTTATATATAGTTGGCAATTTTCATGCTTGGAGCAAAAGTACCGATTAGGTAGATAGCCTAGTCCTTTCTTCAGTTCTCTATATCAATTCCTCTGCCGTCTCACCGGTCGTATTTGTCTTTATGTAGTTATGTTTCTCTGTTATTAAGACGATGTCATCAACATCTACCCATCTTGTAAATTTTCCTTACTGAATAAATATAATTGCTATCTTATAATTTCTAATGCCGGACGGATTACATATTATGTCTTTACCCAGGGATTTTGTTATCTTTCAAAATGCAACGTTTCCATTGTTTCGCAAAATCATCAAAGATATATGTCATTTGTTTACGATTACAATTTTATGGTTTTATCACGGTAATAGCGTTTTATTAGTTTACGAGTAGAGTACTTTCTGTTATCAGTGCAAATTGCCACCCAGGGTTGTGATAACATTTCACCTGAATGAAGCTTTTAGTTCGTCCATATGACGAAAATTATAGATTTTTGGAACTCTATATCTATATAAAAAAAAAATTACAAGCAGGTAGGGCAGAATTTACATATCACAAATCTTGTTAGTGTTTTGCTTTGCTTTTCCATTAACATCGAAACATTTATATCCCCTACGGCTATTTCAAATAAAGTCTATTGAGTGTTTTTAAGACTACATCGTGTTCCGAGTACTTTTAATGAGCACCTTGGTAATTATGGCCTATTAGCTTCGCTGTATTCATCTGGTTTCTGGTCACTCGCGCTGACTTCCATTCTACTCCGAATGTAAATGCTGACTCCAGAGCCACGTGGTTGCAAGGTCAGCAGGTCACCTGCCGCTGGCTTCTGATAATAACACTCACGTTGCTCCTATCAATATGGCGCAGTAGTAAAACGAGATTTATTACAGAACTATTTACAGAACTTAAAGACTTGATTTTATCTGTGTTATGATTTGTTTAGTTTACTCTCGAGATATTTTGCGACTTTAAGAAAACTGGAGGAAATAATATCGAGGAGTCACTTTTGTCACAAAAGCTATCGAAGCAAAAATCAAAAATATAAAATAAAGAGAGGCATATAATCGCTGCCGACTGGTATGAATATCATTTGCACTACCTGTAGATTGTTTGCAGCAGTCTGCAGTTAGCTCAATTGTTTCGATTGTAAATACTAGTTTTAAAATGTAAGTATCTTTGATTGATTGTACAAAAGTAAAAGTCGCATCATTTTCAATTAAACTCGAAAGTTGTCTTTCGGTTTCGACATATTTAGATGATTATGATAGTTGATTTGCGGAGTACTTTTTACAGTTTACTTACAGATGTAAATTCTATCTATAATTATACGATAGCCACACCACCAGGTACATGTATAGTAATAACAAAAATAAAACATTATATCAACTATAACGTATAATGATTCAAATAATGTAAAACCCCTAGACTGTACATGCACAGAACATACTCTAAGGTTAGCGAAGTAATTAAAGCGGGGTATGTACCATAGATGGAATCAGTGAGCTAACAAGTTCCTATGACGCACACGACGATAGCATCTGACAGAACTGTCAAGTCATACGTAGGACATGGACTGTCATGACATGGCGGTCATGGAGGGATGACCTTCGTGACTTAATGAAATAGTGATTTTATTTTATAAGTTAGTACTTACCCGTTGAAGATAATATCAAATTACAGGTAAAATTCTGATGCATTTGCGAATTCTGCTCTATACGAATTCTACATTACTTATGAATATATGAACTGAAAGCTACAAGTAGTGATTGATTTAAAACCAAAATAACCCAAGTTGGTCCTTGCTTTTTCTCTAAACGAGAGGGCGAAGGCCTACAATGTACAGCTCGGAACCTCAGACGAGACTAGATCAGTATTATTATTCCTCTAAAGCTCATTTGTAACTTATCGACATCACATTAGCCGTTTTGATGCCTGGAACCTGGAAGTTTGTAGGTAATAAAGAGTGTCCATCCACATAGAAAGAAACTCTCTAAAACCAATCTAAATCACGCCCCGCGGGTAAAAATTACGTTAATCGATGATGTACATAAAACTGTGGTTAAAGACTGTCTTTAGATTAAATTGCCACCAAGACTATAAGAATCTTCAAACTAATAAATTGAAGAACTTTAACTGTCGATATCTCGAAGAACTAATTCAATCAGCGAGATGGATGATCAGTCGCCACCTGCGGCGTCCATCACTGGGCACACTCCATCAATGTTCGAAACAGTTTCCGAAGCTTCTTTCAATGTCAGCCTAGAGTTTAAGAATCCAATAAATAATTTGAAAAAACTAGCTATTACTGATAGAGTATGATTGGATTGAATGTTGGGATTAGCATTGAAATTACTACAGTGTGTGGTTTTTATTTTAGTAGGTTTAAAATAATGGAATATTTCTTTAAATAGTTTTTTATTTGCGATCTATGTAACCTTAGGTATCGTTTGTTTCTTCCTTCGTTCCGCCCTGGATCTCGTGTTATTTACGTGAAAGCGTTTGCTTTAATTTCAATCTGGTCTCATCCAACTATTCCAAAAACGGCTCATTGGAAATGAAGATAGCAGAGGGTAGTCGTTAAAAACACGAGTAACATCGTGTTTTTAATTATTCCCAATGTTAATAAATAGTTACTCACGGTGCTACGTAGGTACTAAGTCTTGCAGCGATAGCAACGACTACCCTCTGCTATCTTCATTTCCAATGAGCCGTTTTTGGAATAGTTGGATGAGACCAGATTGAAATGAAAGCAAACGCTTTCACGTAAAATTGCGTCCATAAAATTAAAACAACATAGACTTGGCCTTCATAATCCGTGCATAGTTGAACATAGCATTATTCTTTCGAGGAAGATCCGCGCCATCATGAGTTCGAAGGTATCTAGATGGGATTTTTTTCTTTTTGAGAAAACGCTTCATTGACATGAACCCCCTCTTTCCTCTACAGATAGAAGCCCGCCTTGCCAGCCTGGTCCTCAGTGGTGCCACCTTGCGACGCGTGGCCGACGTCTTCGAAGAGGAGGTGAACCGGGGGCTGCGGGAGGAACCCTCCAGTCTCCAGATGGAGAACACTTATGTACCTGAACTGCCTGATGGGACAGGTGAGAGCTCTAACTTTCTGTTGTGATGTACTTTGATTTAAAATTCTTGGCCGATCACCATAGCTAAAATCGACTGTGACATCATCGTCATTACCGTCTAAAGCCTGAGAACAAAGAGAAAGACGAACAAAAGTGTCAAAATGGCACCTAGTTTGAATTAGAGATTCCCTATAGAAGCTTTTTACACAGTTCGATCCCTTCATAGTTCGAAAAAGCTGGAGTGCCGAGTTAACAGGATATTGCCAGCAGTGTAATCTTCTAGAGTTATTAAACGATAAACATTTGCATACTATGCCAAGATTATGTTCGCTTACAACGAAAGGGAACAAAAATAAGTAGCAGTATAATTTCAGAGGAGGGAGTATTCCTGGCACTGGACCTGGGCGGCACCAACTTCAGGGTGCTGCTGCTGGAGTTGAAGGCAGGCCAGCTCGTCAGGGAGGACGTCAAACACTATCACATCAGGTACGATAGACAACTACAAGAAATTGTTTGCTGCTTCACACTTCGTTCAGATGTTACAAAGTTATTAAATGCAATTGCTCATTTTATGGTATTACTCGATATTTTGTTGATCATTTTTATATTGCTTGTTTAATGTGGTCAAGACATCGAAAAATAGGCCTACTCAGTGGCCTGAGTAGGCCTGTTTTTCGACGTGTGTCCCGTAAGAAAGGAACGTATGAAAAAGTGGTATAATCCTAAGTGAGTTACGTTGGTTTTCAGCGATGCAATGCGGATCGGTTCAGGCCAGGAGCTGTTCGACTTCCTGGCAGACTGTGTCCTGGACTTCCTCACGTCGGAAGGCATGAGGGACGAGGAGTTCTCACTAGGTGAGGGATCTACCGGCCTTTTAAAAGTCTGAAACAACAATTAGTCTTTCATGAATACAATGAATAATTTATGATATTTGAGATGCATGAATTTTTTTTATAACGATATGTAATAAATAATACATTGTGATTCTAAAATTAAAGTTAATTCAAACACTTCAGCCAGGAATTGGAATGTTATAAATATTCTGAGTAGCGTAGAACATCTGCAGTAATATTTACTAGCCGATAGATCAGACAGAGATATTATTAGAGATGTAATCTACATGAGAAAATGAACATAATAGGTCCATCATTATTTAGTCATTACATGTGTTTCTATTTAAATCTTTGTGTACTTTGTTTTCATTTATTTTCTATAATATGGGTTCTTATTTTGTATAATGTGCCTGAAATAAACGATTATTATTACTTCCTCCAGGTTTCACGTTCTCATTCCCAATGAAGCAACACTCCATCTCCTCCGGCGAGCTGATCACCTGGACCAAATCGTTCAAGTGCGGCGGCCTGGGGGGCGTGGACGTGGCAGCGCTGCTCCAACGCTGCCTGACGCAGCGCGGGCTCAAGGTCACGGTGCGGGTGCTGCTGAACGACACCACGGGGACGCTGGTCTCTGGGGCGCTCTCGCATCCGCAAGTTGGGGTCAGTATCATAAAATCTAAATCAAAGTGCTTTTTTCCCTTTAGACCTTACAGGACTCTTGGACACGCCAAAGCCTCTATCTGTCTGTAGTAAAACTTCCTTTGAATGATTTGATTATTTCTATTACGTAAACAATAGATGGTGGACCATAGATGCGATGCAAGCGATGCAAGTACTCCAGGATTGAGGGACCTAACTAAGTTTATTTCATTTGTTTATTGAGGTAGGAAACAAACAGCATAATAAATAAAACTTATTGTATTAAATAAGTAGAAACAGTAGTGATATAACTTAAGCTTTCAGAGTTTTCACTTATAGAACGTAAATATGCTTAATTGCTTATGAAAACGAGGGAGAGATTACGATGAGCAAGCGAACTGATGATCGGGAAAAGGAATTTTCCACGCTTTGAAAAGGATATGTCCAGGTATCCTGTTTAAAGCCTGGAGAACTCCTTTTCAAAGCCTTTCACGTCATTTATCAGATTGATTCGAAGAAGAGAAATAAAGTAATCGCTTGTTGTTCTAGATCGGTGACATGATTGAAAAGGAGTTCTCCAGGCTTTGATAAGGATACCTGGACATATCCTTTTCAAAGCCTGGAGAACTCCTTTTCAAGCTTTTCACGTCATTTATCAGGTTGATTCTAAGAAGATAAAGACGAAGAAAAAAGAAGATAAAGTATATCTTGTTGTTGTAGATTGGCGTGATCCTCGGCACGGGCTCGAACGGCTGCTACATGGAGCGCGCCTCGCGCGTCACGCACTGGGAGGCTGCGCACGCGGCGGTGCGCGACGTCTGCGTCGACGTGGAGTGGGGCGCCTTCGGAGACAACGGCTGCATCGACTTCATCAAGACGGATATCGATCGGGAGGTCGATGCTAAGTCGCTGCTCGTCAACTCATTTATGTAAGTCTCATAGTGTATGTAATGGGGAGATGATATTGATCGATTGAAATTGGACCAGCCATGTTCACATATCATTGAATAGAAGAACGAGAATCCATTAAAATACACATGTATCCCTACATGTGTATTTTGATGGATTCTTGCATGCTAATCTGTTTATTATGTACCCGCGACATAGATTCGTCTGAACGAATTCTAATTCTAAGTGGGTGAACTGAGGTCTGCACTGACATCATGGGAGTGTATTGTGCGTTATCCTTTTAAACAGGCCTAAACAGGCTTACCTAAACAGCCATTTACAGCTTCGTATCTGCTTTTCTATGGGTGTGGATGGGGTTGATGCATCAATGCGTTTAGTTTTAGTCTGTTTTTTACTTCTGCTGGGTTCGAGAGAGACTCGTCTGAACTAAGCAGAACAATTTTGAATTGTCTTGTTGTAGGTTTGAAAAGTGCATCGGCGGCAAGTACCTGGGCTCAGTGATCAGCATCGCGCTGGCGGCGCTGGCGCGCGACGGACTGTTCCCCGCTGCGCCGGCGCACGACGCGCTCGTCACGGCGGATCTCAGTCTCTTTGAAGAGTGAGTGGCTTTCGAGAGGAAAGATAAAGTGTAGCTTTGATTTAAGATAGTTAAAAGTTGGGTTAGGCTTCCAAAACATTATTTAGGCACCGACTTCAAATGTCATTTGTATTATTTCTGCGACGTAGGAGGTTGCGTGTTTGATTCCCGCCTCAGAACAAATGTCTGTACGATCTGCAGTTATTTGTTCAGGTGTTCTTGTTTTTTCTATGTATAGTAAAAAATATCTATCTAAGTTACATATTGTATTATGTATATCAGTCATCTAGTACCCATAACACAAGCTCTGCTTACCTGCTAGCACAGCATCATCTAGCTGGGGCTAGATGATGCTGTGTGGACTGTCCATCATTATTATCTAACAGCTTTAGCGAGTCAAGGCTCGTCAAAATTCGGCCCACAAAAATTGCTAATTATGAACGTAGGGTATTCCGAATAGTTGTTTCCATTTTTACCCTGAGAGATCCTATTACGCAATATAGGATAGGTAAATAATTAAAAGCAAGCATTTCAATATTATTTCCTTTGCAGAGAGAACGTAAAAGGCGGCACAACACAGACGCTAGAGGTCCTGAGGCGCGCGTGTCCCGACACAGAGTTCACCATCGCCGACGCGCTCTCAGCGCAGTATGTCGCGCAAGTCATATCCAACCGAGCTGCCCAACTTGTGTCTGTCTGTGAGTATCTACGTACACCAGCTCCAAACATATTCATTATCATCATCATCAGACCACATTAGTCCATAGGACGTAGGCCTCCTCTAATGAGCGCCATAGCGCCCGTCTTCAGCTCCAGCATCTGCCAGCAGTCTTTCGCAGATCGTCATCCCACTATTCATTATCAACATTACTTATGTTGAAAATGAATATTGGGATTATTGATAACTATGATGATTATAATCATCATAGTCAACTCCCTTCCAGCCTTCACAAAGAGTTTCCGTCTATAAATTATCACCATTTTAATTTTCAGACCATATTGGACTTCCTTGTCATTGATTAATTTAATATTTTAAACACTTTTTCATTTAGGTTCATTTATTCCCTACTCATGTATGCTGAGGTCTTTTCGTCTCTAATTTGACGAGGCATTTCTTTTACCTCTACTTCATTCCTAATATTCATATGGTCTCTTTCCTCTTTTATTTGTCTTTTACTTCTTTCACCGGATATAATATCGTTTTATCCTCTACCACCGCATATAATATCGTGTTACCCTCTTTTATCCTCTAACTCCATCCCTAGGTATATCCACCTTACTGCGGCGGATGGCCCGTCCGTTCGTGGCGGTCGCCGTGGACGGCTCGGTCTACAAGCGGCATCCCCGCATCGCCGGGCTCATGAACAAGTACATTGGACTCCTGGCTCCTAATTGTCCGGTATGTTCGAGTTTCTTCCCCTGTTCCTCTGTACATAACAATTTAGTAACCTAGTCCTAAAGTTTTGAGTAGTTGATCACTACAAACAAACGGTTGTTCGTGGGCTGTTACATTGTCAACTATAAAATCTCTTGTTGATATGTTACTTATCGTGTGACGTTCACAATGGATCATTCAGATTTTTTGAAGCCAATTACTTTTATCTTTAGGTTAACAAAATGAGCATTCAGCTAAGTCTTTTTCTGCGTACTTTTGAACATAATAAGCTGAAAACCATGTAATAACGACTAGGTATACAATTGTGTTGTGTTAGGAGAGGGCTAGAGTTTTAACAGCTTTCAATAAATCGTGGTTAAGCGGAGTGGCTGTCAAAAAGTCGCTTCTTTTCTCGCTATGCAACAAAAGCATACGCTCAGGGTTGGGTGTTATAACAAATGCTTACTTCTTTTTGAACTCTGCTGATAAATTAATTGTATGTTCGTTTTCCAGTTCACTCTGTTAGCGGCAGAGGACGGCAGCGGAAAGGGGTCCGCTCTGACGGCAGCCATCGCAGCACGCATTGCCGCTAGGGACTCGTAACCATTGCATCAACAGAGTTTGACTCTAAGGGGACTGAAGAAATGTATGTGGTTCCCCTATATCGTAGCAGAATAATGATGAATGAAACGTACGACGTTTTCACGCGTTTCCTTTGTAACTCGGAACTACATAAATTTGTAACCTCCTACGGTAAGATCCTCGCATATTAAGTAGTTAGCTATAGGTCAATCTACTTCTTTCTATTTCCAAAAAAGCTCTACATAGCATGCCACTTGGAAACTTATCTTTTCAACATAGTTGGGTGGATAAACTAAGTAATCCTTGTAGGTAAGGCGTAGAGATATATGTGCAAGTCCCGACTGGCAGCTATTTCCAGAAAAAACCCTGAACTAGTAGATTATGTATGTGATATGAATGTTGTAAATGGAGGTCACAATCTAGCAAGATTGATATTATGTGATCACAAGCTCAGTTTAGACTTAGATTAGTGAGCGATTGTGTGGAGCCAGTTACTGGCGCTAGTGATTGTATCGAATTTGTATGCAGGCTCGCAGGCGAGTGCATTTTGTAAAAAAATTACTTTGTCGGTGCTTTTTACAGCTAACAACAAAATGGTTGAAAATTGATCGATTCGGATGGTCGTATATGGACCATTATCTTTAGGTTAACGATCTTTAGTAGAATCCAATGTTGTAGATGCAGAAGTGAGACGTAAGAATTTAGTTGGGGAATTTGTAATGTAAGTTAAATATTTAAGGATACGTTAAATATATAAATAGAAAGTGCCATACTCATCTTATTATAAAGTAAGATAAACATAACGTACTACATTTTTTTCCTGTCTGCCTCAAATTGCAGGTAAATGTGCAGCATATACTGATTTAGAGTGGAACCTTAAGGTTCTAAAATATATCACACTGAATGTAGAGACGTAAATTTATGCCGTTATTCATGCAAAACGACGTATATATTGTTGTTAGACGTGTATATTGTTGTCTTAGTAAATATCTTTTACATAGGGTTTGTGCAATTGTTAATGCAGGAAAGTAGTTTTTTACTTTGAGGCATTTAATTCAAATATGTAAGTAAATATTAGAAGAATCTTTAATTTTGTAAATAAAATCATAAGTTGTTACATAGTTGATAAGGTGGATTTTAGAAATTGTTGTAAATTGTTAAATAAACGTAATATATTTTTAAAATATAGGTAATTTTCTATTTTACCTCTCCAAAAAATATTTATTACAAAAAAATAATTCAAAAATATCTTAAAAGGGATTTTAGGCCTCGGGAGATAATCAAAATAATTTCATGCAATTCAACAATTCTCATTTAATTATGTTACAAATTAAAGCTCTTATAACTATGTATCTAGTAATTCTTAATGCTAAAATATAAAAAAAATATGATTTATATAAAGATTTTGAAAACTTAAAAATGTAGCATGTACTAAACTGGGGAAGTAAGTTTTGCGATTGATTCTGCGGTTTGTCCGCATATTTTTGACAAATTGTTTATTTGCGGAGTCTGCTAGTTCTTCAGTAGGTATTCTCTCAACAGATAGATACGTTGTCGTCATCTCCCTGATGCTTCCTCACGACACCTCCACTTTCTCCCTGACCTTCCTGAGGATGCTCTGCAGCTCGGAGGCTGATGTGGTTTTGTACTGAAAGTAATGAAAAGACATTCCCATTAATTTTGAAAAGATATTCCTATTAATTTTCCTATAAATTAGATATTAACTACTAATCTGAAGAAAAACGGTTATATTCAACTTATGGGTACAGTGTTTTGAACAGTGTTCTATTTAGTTCTGTACCTTTAATTCTAGCTTCTATCCCTTGTCTTTAACTGTTACGCTTTCACATGAGTTAGTCGCGTGAGGCACGTGGGGGATGTTGTTTGATAATCACGTTTATTTATTTTTCGAATTGTTTAACGAGTGTCTACCTTATTCATGTAGGTTTATACCTACATGTTTTTTCGCAATTATTAAGACACGGTCATCCATGGTTTTATAATTGCGAAAAAACAAGATTAAAGAACATCATGTGATTAATAGAATACCTCTTAGCTTTCAAATATAACAGTGTAAGGATTTACTAAAATCCCGAACCATTCAGAGTTTCAGCGTGAAGTCAAACACACACACACTAACTAAAGGCTACCTATAGAATAAACCAAAAAATATTATATTCATATAAAAAAAATAAATGAAGACAATTTATGATTACTACGTAAAGATTACTTTTTTTACGGACGTATCAATCTGCGCTAGGTCATTGTGCCGATGTTTGTGTAGAACTTTGCATTTAAACATTTCATAGAAACAGGGGAAGAGTATTTCAGCTATTACTGATTCATCATTAAGAATTCGTCACCTACCCTCACCGTGCCAGAACTTGGGTGCACTCACCCCGGAGACGTTCCTCTGCACCAGCACGTGGCTGTACAGTCTCTTGCCCTCGTCAGCTCCCAGGACCCGCTCCATCTGGGACTTGGACAAGGCGAACAGCTGGTGCCCTGGCACTCGGAGCTGGCGCTGCGCGTTGCCGGAGAACCCTTTAGCTTCTAGCCATTCTACTACTTCATCGGGGTTGGATTTCTGTAGAAGGACATAGAATATGTTTTGACAGCGCCCTAAAGATTTTTTGTTGTTTGTTATTTATACACAAAAACTACATATACTTAATTTATCTTATCCATCTATTTAATTTACTAGGATAGGCTAGATTCGATTTAGAATGCGGAGAAATTTACTGTACTAGCCTATTCTAAATCGGTATTTTTTTAGCCAAACGCATAGACGAATTCCAATTTTAAAATTAGTTGTAAATCAAATATAATCTTACACGCTACAAACTACAAACTCATTTGTTTCAATTGGATTCGGATGTTAGTATTTTGTTTATGTTTTTTTTTTCACCTCCATTTTAATTCAACCACTAAGAATTAAACATTAAAAAAATTATACATTATTTACTTGGTGTATGAATATGTCTGGCGTCTTCTTGATATCAAGGAGGGCCTTCCGCTGCTGTATCTGTGGTAGCACCATCTTCAACTCCTCGTGGAGAGGACTGCCCGTGCTCTGGTTAGACTTGGTCGCTGCAACGCAATACAACATCTCATAGTCATTCCTCAGAACTTTTATCTTCTATGAATATTTCACTAGGAATTGGTTTCCGTGTGTTGAACATCCAAATATCAATCACATAAGTATAAAACTAGGAAGGGATAGTTACATTCTATCCGTTATTTAAGTACCTAAGTAGGTACCTAAGACTAGCTCAGCTTAGTTTGACTGCCCAATTCCATTCTGCTGAATTTTGTAAAATCTTGCTTGATGCTAGATGATGGTATAGGATTGTTAGGTACTGTCTATATTTATTTATTTTCAAAGACTGCTTAAGAAACGTTCATACTTCACTATAAAAAATCTTATGGTATATCTAGGTTCTACCAACAACTTGCAATAATAGCTTCTAATTTCACATATAAAAGACATCAACGCGCACTTGTTGGTAGAGATCACGAAAAATTTATTTTGTATTTTAGAAAAAACTCTTTTCTTTATGGTGAAAAGAACTTCTTGACCACAATCTCATCTGATAGGTACGACGTGGCCGATGTATCACAAGGTCTAGAAGACCCCTCACTCTTTTTTTTGAGAGTCAGATGTTAAACTCCTCATCTTTACCGGTTACCTTTTGATAGACGACAATTCTGGATATATTGACTTACATTTCATGGTATCAGTTTTGGTAGTGGGTACCAGCACAGGGACAGGCGGCGGCGGGGGCGGGGGCGGGGGCGGGGGCGGCGGCTCTGAAATGAGCCACATCATGGGTATCATAAAACTAATTTATCCTAAACTTATAAAAAAAAGTAAACAAAAATAATGCCAGACAATCTACACAGCTTCATCTAGCCCCAAGCTAAGCCTCCTGCTTCGCAGGCGGACATTCGCCCACCGCGCCGCAGAGGTCGATTAAAATTTATATTATGAGAACTTGGAGAGAAAAACAACGTATTAAAGTAAACTTTAAACTAAAAGAAAACTGCATAAGTTCGACTCCACTCAACATGTGTGGACAAGATAGATTACATATTTATCGGAAGAAGACTATGCTTCGATATTTACAGAATAAAGTCGGTAAGTGGGATGCGTATTAGGGCATGCAGAATCGGAAGAATACACAAAAACCGATTTTCGTCCGATTTTCGATTTTTAAAATCGGTTTTTTCGATTTTTTCGATTTTTGTTTCAATACAAATAAAAATGCTTAATTTTTTTTGTAGTCATTTAATAAAACGAATGGTGTTCAGAACCTCGCTCCTCAATACGTCGAGTGTGAAAACACTGCGCTAGTTTACGCCGCGCGAGAGTAAAGTGAGCGATTTTGATTCGAACTATACATAATGGCGACCAGCAGCTTCCTTCTGTGTATTTGTACATGTTTACTTCGATCACCATACCATCTGCCAAGTGTAGTGATCATGGCAAAACCATTCAGCAGTGAAAGTGCAAGTGCTGATAGACACAATACATCCGTAATTTTGCTTTTTAAAGAACGGTGCTTCAAGCTACAAAATATCTCGCTCAGTGTCGCAGCAATTGCAGGCGCTTTCAACTGGCGCGACGTTCTCAGAGTCGACTCGTAAAATAAATAGCGCACCGCTCCAATCCTCACTTCAATGAGCACGCGGTTATGTATAGTTCGAATCAAAATCGCTCACTTTACTCTCGCGCGGCGTAAACTAGCGCGGTGTTTTCACACCCGACGTATTGAGGAGCGAGGTTCTGAACACCATTCTTAACTATGAAACATCGCCATATTTAAATCAAAACTAAAACTACAAACAAATAGTAGGTAGCTTTAGCCTCTGAGTTGGATTTTCGGTGCGGTGTAGTTGGTTCACTTCACATCCATAGGTCATAGTTTTTCACACCCACAATTTTTGAGTTTATTTATTGTGCACAAACAGACAAAGAAACGGAAGCTAAAACGGTTTTATAATATGTTGTATTTATTAAGTATAGTCTCAAATTCATAACAAAAACCGAATTTAGTATGACCTGCATCCTACACTACCTAATTACCTACAATAAAATATAAGTATCTAGTTACAAAATAAATAAACATACCGCGCTGCGTTGTCGCCAGACAAGACACTTTCTCCTGATTTCCACTTAATATCTTTAAATATCTATGTAATTCCGTCTATGATTATGTTCATAGAGGTTCAGAGCATGTCTGGCGGTGATTCCCCTAAACATTAGAGTGTGGTGTTGCCACTGCCGGAGAATTTATAACAAAAATGGTAAAGATCGGAAAAATCGAAAAATATCGATTTTGACTTTGAAAACCGGTTTTAAAAATGCAGGAATATTTACCGATTTCCGATTTTTTCGATTTCCGGTTTTCCGATTCTGCATGCCCTAATGCGTATGCTATGCGCACAATTTAGCATAGGTTTAAGGCGAATGACATTATGGAAAAGAAACATTAGGGCGATTAGGATATTATAATATAATATAGATGGACAACATTAATAGTTTTAATAAAAATATTAGTAAAAATTAACATTTAAATTTACTTACCACATTACGAATTTTAACACACACACACACACACACACACACACACACATACACATATTAACAATTGGACAACATTTAAAAGCAAAGCACGACGCACATAAACACAGAAAGTAGATGTAGAGTGAGTTAAGTACTCACTATACATCTACATCTGCCCAATGTATCTTTATAAAGCAACACAATTGGCTGTAATCGATTCGCTAATCTTCAAAAGTTATTTCGTTTGTTTATCTGATAAGATACCTACATATGTAATCAATTCTTGGGATTTGTCTTATCAAAGCGCTTTGTAGAAACGAGAAGTAAGAAACAAACAAACCAGTTTTATAATAATGTTTAATTTATAAAAATAAAAAATATAAACAAGAGTTATAATTTGGAGTGACAAACCTGCAACTATCATTCTTTTAATAATTATTTTCTTAGTGATTTATAAAGTGTAACAAATTATAAAACATTCCTAAATATAGTAGTTTATATATTTGTTTTTTGTTTATGTAAAACTTTAAGTTTCATATCTTCAGTAGGTAAGCCACTCCCATGCAAAAACATACCCATAGCGTTCAATAGACTTTTATCTACATATTTTATGATAAATAAATCTTTGAATTTTACTTCTAATAAGTGGGCACGCGATAAACATAGAAACAATTTAGAAAATAGACTCTTTTATGTTACATTAATGCTCCATAGAGCGTACCTTATATTAAACTACATATTTTGTAAAACGATACATATTATGTATCTACTACATAGGTATGTATATGTTAATCTAGTTTAATGGAAAAGGTTAAAGTGAAATCAGACTTGTTAAAATATTTATACATGTCACAATACTTGCATCAGATTGAAGAAAAAAAACTCTATGACAATACTGAAAATTAATCTCATGAAAGTAGGAAACCAAAATAAATGCATTGAAAATGTTACATTGAGCACACAACTTAGTTAGGACTATGACAAAAGATCTACGAACTAAATAGATTTCTAGATAATAAAAACGATTAAAAGTGCGATTGTCTGTGATAAAAACTAATATAGACCAACGAATATCCATAGACACTTTACACATAGACTTATTCCAATGAGACTGCTCATTATTTTAGAGTCCTTATGTACGTCGATATGAAAAGGACGTATAACTTTGCCTTACAACCAACGGTGGAAACACAGTGATCTATATAAAACTTGGCTTCATACATCACAGTTAGCAACAAACAAAAGCGCACAGAAACGCGCCGCGAGCGCCCCCTAGCCGCCGCAATATATTTTTACATCTTTTGGTGATTTTAACGGGATAAAGTAGCGACTGGGACAAGATAAGGTTTGCCCATGTGGGCCAAATTAGCTCAGCCTTGGCTTACTTCGGGACCAGGCTATCAACGCCAAAAATCACATGACTCGGTCAACAATTCAACTTGTTAACCAATTTCAATTGTTTTCCGAGTCTTAGTTGTGTAAGGACGGGCCAATACGCCTGAAGCGTATCCTAAAATTTGTAATAAATATATCTCAGGTAAAACTAAAATCAAGACTGTAGCTGGGTGCAAGCACTTTCGTTAGCTGCTCAGAAATGTAAGGTGGGACGACTCTTTGAATAATAAGTAAAATATTTCATAGATGTAAATTATTACAACGTTCTCTCTCCTCTGGAGAGGTTCCAACTGACGCATTGAAACTTCAGGGAGAAATCTCCACACAAACAGTGGGAAGTGACGGGCTGTTATGATTTACGGCGCTTTTTTTAAGTTGGCTAATACTTCAATCAGTCTGAAAAGTTAGTGCCTTATGGCTTAGAGGGAACAACAGTGCTATCCCATAGCGCAAGCACTATGAAACATGGTTTGAATGTTTGAAGTCGCGTTGTTGTATTTTCGTGCGTCTGTCAGTGCATAGTAGCATCAAGAAAGCCCTACACAGCGGCGGCTAGAAGTATCGGAACTCGCCCTTCTTGCCGAGTCGCTCGCGGCGCACCCAGTCCGCGCCCGGCGCCCCCGCCCCGCCCGGAGTCCTACCCGGCGCGCCCGTGGGGCTGCTGCCGCCGGAGCCCCGCCCGCCGCTCTCCTGGGGACAATAAGTACTGTCATCTTGTACCTCCAGTTTATGATGATAATATCTTTTTAAAAATGTTTAGGTATCAGTGAAATAGAAGCCTGTGGCTGACATGTAAGAGACATGTCAGCCAAAGAGACTGAAACTTAAAACCTAATTATTTTATTTATATTTTCCGCCCCAATTCATAGGTTTATATAATTAAATCTAAACACGAACGCGGGACAGAAATACCAAACACAGGGAATGAGGCGCGAACGCGACGCAAAGTCGCGACAAAAATGCGAGTGTTATCCACTTCCACACTCATGTTTCGCTTCGGGCGCGTATACATACAGTATGGGGCACGTATGGTTCACTAAACTGTAGACTGTCTCACCTGATAGTGCGTGTAGATAGGATTAGGGTAGAGATGCGGCGAGGACGGCGGACTGGGCGCGGCCGGCGCCACTATAGTGTGCGGCACGTGCGCTGTCACGCCGCGAGAGTTCCGCGCCTTCCACCACTTGCGGGAGTCGTCTAGCACCTATAGCAGATAATCAATTATTATTAATTCCATACGCTTACATAGACACTAGATTTATAGAAAAATATTTTGATTCTCATTCATTGAAATTTACTATTAAGAGATTAAAAATCCGCTCAGATATTAAAGAATTAACAGAAATAGACTCAAGAACAAAGGGCGCTGCATTTTTTATAAAAAGTACCTAATTAAATTTTAAAGTTACTTTAACTCACCCATTTTAACAACAGCAAGCCCACACGGGCCTTTCGCGAGGTAGGGTAATTAAGGTCTATATTTTATATGGGTCGTAGTTTTTAGTTATTTAACATCTTGTACTAGACTAATGTTGCCTGAAATAAATGATTATAATTATTAACTAATGTTACCTCGAGATACTCCCCGCGGACGACTGAGAGCTCCTTATCATTGTTCGCTGTGCGAGGGTAGGTGACGCGCACTATGCGCCCGCCGCGGGCCTGCACGCCGCGCGCCCACGCCGCGCCTAGGTCATCTGGGAAATAATAACTCTGTCTGGTTAATAACTCTATCTGGTTAATAACTCTATCTGGTTTATAACTCTATCTGGTTTATAACTCTATCTGGTTAAT
>OZ007545.1:428439-461118 GCA_963931895.1 Eupithecia pulchellata
CAAAAGCTCTGCTTAAAATGGGACTAGATGATGCTGTGTGGATGGTCCAGGATCATTTATTTATTATTTACGAGCTGGATGCCCGCGTAACCCGCGTGACTCCCGATCCCGTGTTATTCCAGGTTATAAAGGTGTACCAAGTTTCATCAAAATCCGTTTAGTAGTTTTTGCGTGAAAGAGTAATAAGCACCCATACTTTCAAACTTACGCGTTTATTATATTAGTAGGATATTGTTGCTGCAATCCTGGTTCTAGGTGCAGAAAAACTTTCTCCCACGATTCCTAGATATTTCCAGAAACTATCCGTAACAGGCGATTAAAATTATTCACCACTTACCTTGGGTAAGGCGAGTACTGTTCGTTATAAATATCAGGTTCTTCCCTTTCGTATCTCTCGTAGGCCCCCCCGCCGGCGGCAGCGGAGGCCGCGCCCGCCGGGGGCCCCGCCGGGGGCCCGTCCGTGCGGTCGGGGGGTCGCACCTCGCTGCGCCGCGGGGACGATCTGAACCACGTCACAACACACTCAGACGACACAACAAGCATATGTACCTAACACAGTGGCTAATGGACGGGAACAACACAGACTGTTAGATATGATAACACGGATGATGTATGAAAGGTCTTCCATGATATAGATAGGATAGATATGATTCTATTTGACACTCTAACATACACATACAAAAATTAAAGATTCAGTTTACTATTATGAAGAAACAATAATATAAGTAATTAGAATCTACGTAAAATATCTGTGTGCTGCAGTACCTACCTACGTAAGAAAGGCATTGGCTCAGCGTAATATTTTGCATATGAAGCAAAAACACTGATTTTAAGCTTGTACAGATAAGTACAGGCTGTCTTATGTAATGTCTTTTGTTATGTTCCTTTTCCATAAAGGATTTGTGTGTTTATAAAGTTTGTTGTAAAAAAAGCAGACATTGAACAGAACAAATCAACACAAACACATAACTTATACAAAACAGTTCCCAATAAAAACAACATAAAAGATGACCAGATCGCCTGGCGTTACCTGCGCAGAGGCTGGTCGTCCACCTGGTAGTCAGGAGACCAGCCGTCCATGAACACCGGCTGGTACGGAGGTATGTTGGTCTTCCACTGCTCTCTGCGAACAACGGTTTTATATACTAATATTATGTATAATGGAGAGTAGAGAAATATTATGTATACGAGGAAAGATTTGATTGTTTGTTTGGATTGAATAGGTTCCGAAACTACTGGACCGATTTGAAAAATTCTTCCAATGTTAGATTTCTACATTATCCCTGGTTAGCAAACGATATAAGAAAACTTCAATAATGTAATCCAACGGGTGTGTATCATATATTAAATCATATATTTTTTTTATTTTTTTAGACGTTCACCATTTCTAGTTAGAATTCGTCGAATTATTCAATTGAAAAAGCTACTCTGCATATAAGAATATCTCAAGGTAATCGTGAATTATCAATCATTGCTTGGATTAACTTGTGACAGCGACGCTTGGATTAACTAACCTACTACTTACATACGAATTATATTATATTATTATAATGTACATGTACCGCGTTTGGTTCTATTTCAATCACAGAAGATAAGTTTACCTACAGGCATAGCGCCTCTTTTATCACGACAATAAAACTAGGAATGTTACAACATGATTAGATAGAAGTGGCCGTAAATTACGCATAGGAACAAATATGTAAATTCTCAAAATTCTGGTGTGCCATTTGACGAAAGGTGATTGTTAGAGTTTATCCTAAGGGGACTTAGTGCTATAACATAAGTCTCTTTTAAAATATTTCAATACATCTATACTAGTTCTTATTTGTTTCTATTATTTGATTTTATCATGATGACTCATGACTTTTGCAAAAGGATTTGTATATTTCTGAATAAATACATTTGACTTCAAACAAGGATATATCATATAGATTTTGAATATTACGCCGCCGTCTTTTATTACTGCTGCTTCGTGTCCAACCCAAGGTTGTCTGGAAGAGATCGCTCTCAACGATAAGACCGCCCATTGTGCAACTAAGTTAAGTTTTATTTTCCTTTTTTTGTAAATTTGTTTTTTGGTGTGCAATAGTGTATTGTATTGTGTATTGTATTGTATATCGACTACTTATCTGTTAACGACGGTGCAAGGGGTTTATGCTGCTATCTGTCTATAATCGCACAGTTGTATGTACTGACAGTACTAACCTGGGAATAAGCCACGCATCGCCCAACGAATGCCACAGCTCAGTCTCTTTACTAGTCACACAGTTAGCCAGCAAGTTCAGAGCATCTCGGGTCAGCAGTGGCTGGACAACCCTGGACGGAAGACGCCCGTCCGCCGCATCCTGAGCCGCGTCCACGATCAGCGCCAACGGGGTAAAGAGAAAATGCACCAGCTCAGGGGCGTTCGGGTCGTGGATGTGAGCCCGTAGTCTTGCCAGCAGGTTGAAGGATAGTTTGAACTTCTGAAGGACGTCCACGAAGTCCCGTTCTGGAGGCGGTCTGGTCCGCAGCGCGAGCATGCCTTCGCCAGCGGTCGCCTTCCTTCCGCCGCCGCGGGACCGACGTCGTCGCTCAAGCTCTCTGGATGCTGCAGCTGCGTGCTGGAGCCTGTGATGGAAAAATCAAGGTAAAGTAAGCTAAAGATAAATAGTAGATTACAGCTAGACATGTGATTGAAGTCAAATGCAGAATAGCTACGTTATACCTCTAGAAGCCGGTCTCGGCGAATTCGACGCTACACGCTATCATAGAGCTTGGTCTGAATCGAATGCTGGGAGAAATCAGTGTGTTTAGATTCACTTTGGGTCGTACACCAACCGGAGATAGTATAGAAGTTTGTCGCACAAAAGTAGTACCTGGCGATAAACTTCTCGATGTCATCAAAGCAGCGGTTGAGGATAGCGATGTCCTGCTCATACAGCCGCTCGGAGCCGGTGGAAGATGCGTCGTCGCGGTCGCCGGCCGAGCCGCCGCCGCCCGACCGCTCTCGCTCGCGTCCGTGCTCGCGGCCCAGCTGGGCGGACATTTGCTGGAAGAAAACATTCATTTAGAAATTGAAACATCATCTAGTCATCCGTCCATACCTACCCACAGTAAAGACGTGCATTTATGAGTGATAGGGATCCGCAATTCCAATCCTAAACAAGCCGAATGTTTTTGTTCCAATGAACCAATTTAATTGATACTCTTTTCACTTTCTTGACACAAGATTCTTAAGATGTGTTTGTTTCTCAAACTGGGATTCTTCTAACCCACAAGGATACGAAAACACTTCTTACTCTTCTTCTAACAAGGATACGAAATCTCCATCAATAGTTGTTTGTTTTTGAATTCAGTGACTCCCGGAACAGTACCTATGACTCACACCAACAACAACAACCTCGCAACTTCGAACACATCATAACTAAAACGAAACAAAACACGTCTACATTCGATGCACACTAACAAACTCCTTCCTTTTCCCTCTAGCTAGACGCAGTAGGTTGTGTGTCGAAGGACTCACCACCAAAACAGCGTCCCACTGGTGGCGGGTATAGGTGTGGTATAGACGCGACATGGCTGGCTGAGTGTCACTACAGCTCTGCTACCGCACTGCCGCTATCCGTTATCGTTATCGATAATGAGGTACCCACCTGTTTTCATGGACAGTGGACATCGGCTTGTCTATATTTATAACAGCTAGATACAGAGTATAACTTGAGATATGTATCATATAAGAGTTGAAATGTATAAATTTCCAAAAAAAAACCATTAAGTTTCCTTAAACTGACCATCTACATCACCATCATCCTGTTGTCATGAATAAACTAAATTGCTGGTATTAGTGCCGTGGGGTGCCGGCATAAAATTTCACCACTTCCACTCTTTCCGTGGTGTCATAAGAGGCGACTAAGGGCAACACACCAGGGGCTGGCAGCGGAGCCCCTGCAGAACTATTCCACCGAACTGCGATCAGAAAGTAGGTCCGTTGAACGTTAGGTATTTTATCTATTCCTCACTTGAGAAATTGAAGACCTGTTCATAAGGTTCCTCATAAGGTCCTGCCAGAAAAATAGCTTCTTCAACCTTCTGTTCAGTAAGATTAAGCTGAGACAGGATTTTTTTGGTTCACACGCTGCAGACACCTCGTTAGAACGAATTATATTTTTTGTTTTTTTTTTTCTAATAAAGTGTGAAAACGACAATATGCAAATCGTATAAACATTCGCGGCGGACATTCGCCCACCTCGCACAGAGGTCGTCGTAGATCAACATAGATCAACAGTCTTTTCGGAAACTGTACGAAAAATAAAATATGGGTTTTAAAAACATGAATATAATGTCTTAAAGTCAGTTGCCTGGTTCCACAGCTCGAAAAATATATTCTGATCGCATTACATGAAAATGAAGATCAAAATCATTGGCATCTAAAAATGTATTTGTCTGTTCGAAGGTGGTATGGGAACCATTCATATACGAATAGAGAAGATACAATCTAATTGTGCAACTTAAATACATCTTAGTAGGATTTGCAAAAATTTTCCCGATATAATCCCCCTGATAGAACCACCATCATCGGAGGAAAAACAACAAACGATCAATCGATATTCTTCAAAAATGATTGGCTAAACTTGCGGTCAAAGTGTGTGTGTGCTTATCAGGTTTAAGTAAGAATTATTCACAGGCAGTTGTTATCGAAACCAGAATTTATCAACATAGGTAATATTATTTGTTTATCGCGATTATCGATTTAGAAGCGATATCAGCCGCCATTCCTGACATTCTTTTAAACGACGATGTGGAATCCAAATAACACTTATTGTTTAAAAGGTCAAGTGGTTGTGAAAGATATTGGTTTGTACATCTCTCATCTCTATAGTTTCTTAAATTACTGTAGGCCGTACACTTTTGTAATATTTTGAAAAAAGTCGAAGAATTTACTATTAGTCTGGTAAAGGCGCTGCAGGCGCTAAATATTTCTAATAATAATAATAATAATAATGCCGGACATTCCACACAGCATCATCTAGCCCCAAGCTAAGCAAAGCTTGTGTTATGGGTACTAGATGACTGATATACATAATACAATATTAATACTTATATAGATATTTTTTATTATACATAGAAAACGACCAGAACGCCCTGAACAAATATCTGCAGATCGTACAAATATTTGTCCCGAGGCGGGAATCGAACCCGTAACCTCCTGCGTCGCAGGCGGACCTTCGCCCACCGCGCCACAGAGGTCGTCAAAGCTGGAAAACAGCGAAAACGAAAATTGTTTTAGTAGGCTATACACAGCTAACGAGCTCGGCCACATTGTTTATTTGTTATACATATGTAGGTACAATAGAATCAATGTAGTTGTCGCTACATCCGTCAGGTGTAAGGAAATCAAACAGTAGCCAGCTATTTACAAACACGCGTTTACAAGAAGTGATGTGAAGTAATAAGTTCTATTCTGTGCAATTCAATTTTCCAATCAATAATCGGTATGACACCGTCAGTATTGCCATAGCCACATAGCGGGGCAATGCAGATAGTCTATGGATGCTTTTAATTGGCATTGATATACAACAGTCTGCAGTTGTCTCTACTACGAAACATGATAAAAATAAGTTCGAATTTATTTCTATTCTTTAATATTCTTAGTTAGTAAAGTAATAAATTTATTTATTTATTCTACGATACAACTAACAACTCGGTATATTTATGTATAACGGCAATAATTATATGTAACAAAAACTATGTGTAACGGCTAATTATAGATTTCCTCAAAACATTACTAAATGAAGATACTCGTATCATTGTATTCTTGTAATTTGTTATGTACCTTGTACCTTGATTGACGAAGCCCATGTTATTCTATAGTCTTTTTGTAGCTATACCTGTGGCCTTTTTAAGCGAGACGTATTTTAACACGTTAATTGTCCAGTCAAATTTCCGAAATTAGCTTTCAAGTCCAATTTACTTTTTCATTCCTATGTACTGAGGTACTTGCCTTCATGCCACCTTAGGTCCATAAATGCTGTAAAAAGAGGGAGGTCAACCTGTAACCGCCATTTTCAGAATGACTCACATATATGTCACGAACGTACAAGCTAACAAAATCAAAATCAAATCAAAATCAAAGTGCTTTATTTCCTTTAGACCTTACAGGACTCTTGGACACGTCACAAAATACAAGTTAAATAAGAAATAAAAATGGGAAATAAAGTGATCACTTTGATTAATTGTTCACTTCAATCTTTTTTAGGTAAAGTAAAGAAGCGAACAAGAAACCTTTACCTTGTTAGATTGTTAGTTTTAGAGTTGGAGCATAACTCGTCCCAAACTTTTTTGTCGTCTAGATAATCTGATATTTTATAGTAAGCTTTTTTACAAAGTATATTTTTGACAATCCGTTTGAATTTATTTATAGATAATTTTTGCAACTCACTTGGAATTTTGTTGTAGAAGCGTATACATTGCCCTTTAAAAGATACATTAATCTTACGTAGCCTAGTAGTGGGCACAGCCAGTTTGTTCTTATTTCTAGTATTTAAATTATGTATATCGCTATTTTTAATGAACTTATTGATATTTTTATGAGTGTACAACAAATTTTCATAAATATATTGACATGTTACTGTCATTATGTTTATTTCTTTGAATTTTTCACGCAAGGATTCTCTGGGACCCATATTATAGATTGCACGAATAGCCCTCTTCTGCAGCACAAATATGGTGTTAACATCTGCAGCGTTCCCCCACAGCAGTATGCCATAAGACATAATACTATGGAAGTAGCTGAAATAGACTAGTCTAGAAGTATCAACGTCTGTAAGATGACGGATTTTTTTGACTGCATACGCTGCAGAACTAAGTCTCTTCGATAGCTTATCTATGTGTGAGCCCCATTGAAGTTTACTATCTAAAGTTATTCCTAAAAATACAGTACTTTCTACTATTTCTAAAGATTCCTCTTTTACCTTTACATCGGCCTTAACTTGTTTTACATTGGGTAGAATAAATCTAATACACTTCGTTTTGGTTTCATTAAGCAGAAGATTATTGACACTAAACCAATTGACTACTTTTGAGATTGCATTATTCACATCGTCGAAATTTGTGTTATGACGTTTCATTTTAAAAATTAGTGAAGTATCATCAGCAAACAATACAATCTCGTGATTATTCTTAACGAGATGAGGGAGGTCGTTAATATAAACAAGAAATAGGAAAGGACCGAGGATAGACCCCTGCGGTACACCCATTGTAACTACAGATCCCGAAGAACGTTCCCCATTAATGTCAACTCTTTGTATCCTGTCACACAAGTATGAAGTAAGAAGATCCAAAGAGTTGTCTTTTATTCCATAATGATGTAGTTTCCTGATTAATGTTACATGGTGTACACAATCAAATGCTTTTGACAAGTCGCAAAAAACGCCTAAAGCATCTTGCGACTTCTCCCAAGCATCAAAAATATGCGATACCAACTCTACACCAGCATCAGTGGTAGACCTGCCGCGAGTAAACCCAAATTGCTTACAGTGAAGCAGGTCATTGCCATCGAAATGCCTTAGCAATTGATGTAAAATAAGTTTTTCAAAAACTTTGCTGAACGTTGGCAATACTGATATTGGTCTAAAGTTAGTGGGGTCAGACCTACTACCTGATTTAAACAATGGAATTATTTTACTATGCTTCATTAGATCAGGAAATACACCACAGTCAATAGATTCATTGAATATAAAAGCTAGATCTGGTGCAAGTGTATCAATCAATGGTTTAATAAGTCTAACAGAAACGCCCCAGAGATCTGCAGTTTTTTTTACATTCAATAGATTAAAAGCTTTTTTAATATCAGTTTCATTGACATGATTGAAATTAAATTTATTTTTGCATTTGGGTACATTTTCTATAAGCAAAGACTCAGCGATAACTTGAGATGAGTTTAAGCACTTTGTAGTAGAAATTGGAATGTCAGTAAAAAAGTTTTCAAATGCTTGGGCTACGTCAGCGTCATTTTGGACTGAGCAATCATTAATCTTTAAGTTATAATCATTATCGTAAGTACTGACCTTTCCAGTCTCACTATTTATTATTTTCCATGTCGATTTTATTACATTTTCACTATTTCTGATTTTCGAGCTTATATAATTTGATTTTGCCATTTGACAAACTTTTCTGAACATTTTTGAGTAGTTTTTTACTTTTTCTTTGAACTCAAGACTAAAATTGTATTGTTTTTCATTATACAGTTCATACAAAGTTTGCCTACTCTTATGTATACCTACTGTTGCCCACTCACTAAAGTTGAGTTTTTCTGAGACCACAATCGACTTGGGTGTGAATATTGAATTGAATGCAGTGGTGAATTTGTTAAAAAAACTGCAATATGACTCATTAGGGTTGTTATATGAGTAACAAGGTGGTGGTTTAGAATCCCAATCCAATTTCAACCGCTCAAATCGACTGGTGGTCACAGGTATGTATGTTATTTTTTTTTTTACATTATTATTTTTAACTTTAATTTGTAATTTGATTATTTGACCTAAGTGGTCTGATTTTAAGTTACTTATTATATTTTTACTAACAATTTTATCATTTAAGCAAACAAACATATTATCTATACATTTTGCTGAAGTTTCAGTTATTCTAGTGGGTTCCAAAAATAGTGGCTTTAGATTATAAGAGTTAAATAAGTTAATTAATCTACTACTTAAGGAGTACACTTCTAAAAGATTAATATTAAAGTCTCCACATACTATGAGATTTTTGTTTGATTTTGATATTTTAAATAAGATGTCATCCATAATTTTTTCAAATATTTCAAAAGAGGCTGATGGTGGGGTGTATACGCTTACTACAATAGTTTGCTCCAACTCAACACATGCTACTTCAATGTGGCTTTCAATCGATAAACAAACTATGTCTTTACGTTCTTTAAATTTTATAAGTTTATTTAGTAATATTAAAGAGCCTCCACGAATAGCATGTGATCTGCAAAAAGAACTACCAACCTGATGGTTACTAAAGTTAAACATGATCTCATAGCTTTTCAGCCAGTGTTCTGTTAAGCAGATGATGTCAATATTAAATGAGTTCATGTATAATTCTAATTCTAATAATTTACTTCTCAAACCTTGAATATTTTGGTGCACCAAGTTGGTAAACTTTGCATTTATTTTACAATTTTGTTTTTGTTGTTTTTTCTTGTGATTAATAATATTTGACTTTATAGGGCTAGAGACTTCCTCTATTGTCGTTATTTCTAATTTAAATGACTTGGAATAACTTCCAAGGTATTGTTTGTCAATTTAAAAGAATGCTCAAAAGAAGCATTTTTTATAGCCAAGTTTTTGGCTGTTGTTTTAAAATAATAGGATAGCGAAATTGCTATCTGTCTTTTATAATAATTGGAAAGGTAATAATTACCTTGAGTCAAATAATATTTTTTACTAACAATATTGTTAGTGTCAATCACATGTACATTATTATTGTTACTTGAAATAGTGTGCAACATCATATTTAGCTTATATCTAAGGTTGTTTTCTGATTGTGGCAAGCTGTCGCTGTAAGGGAATGTGAACATCACAATTTCTTTTAAGTTTAAAGAGCACAATTTGTCCATATACCTGATTAGGTCAGATTTGTTCACATTACCCCTATTTCCAAGGCAAATTATCAGATTAGTGTTACTTTTGAAGGTTAAATTATCAATTATTTGCATAATATTATGCAGGTTAGAATTTGGAAAACAATTATTTACTAGAGGATGTTCCATACTCATATTTAAAAACTTACCCATATTTTTTCCAATTTCATCGCAGTACATAATTGTTTGTATACCTGAGTATGAAGTGCTGAGATCCAGATGGGATGTGGCTGACACAGTGCTGTCCGGACCTGAGTGGTCACAGACTGGGCCTGGGTTACAGCAGCCGCAGCCCTCCAGAACCCTGCCCTCCAGACTCACCTGGCTCCTGAGCAGTGCATCCATGGCCAGATTGAGTTCCCTTGTCTGCTCAGTAGTACGTTCATAAAGACTGACATAGTGCTCCAGGGAGTGCTCGGCCTGGTCAAGTTTACCTCTCAGGTCCAGCATTTCAGCCTCATATTGGGCCTGATTATAATTTAGCTGCATTGAATAGAGCTCTAATTTATCTAAAACTTTTCTTTTACATTTGAGTTTTGTTACTACATTTTTTTGGTTTTTTAATAATTTTTGAGTTTTCTCTACAAATTTATTTATTTTCACATATTTTTTTAACTTAGCTTTGCTAATATTGCGTTTTACAATTCAGTGACCCACTCGTATGTCATGGACGTACGAGGTAAAAATTATAAAAAAAATTGCGTTGTCGTTGCGTTGTTTCAGACCGATCCTAAAGCCGAAAGTGGTTTTAGAATACAATCGAAGTAAGAAGGGTATAGATGTAGCCGATCAGTTAGCTAGCTATAACTCAGCAGTTCGTAAAACATGCATCTGGTATAAGAAGATTGCAGCTGATCTTATTTCGATAGCGGTTATAAATGCTGTTCTTATTTACAAGGACATCAATCCCAACAAAAAATTACCACTTTTGAGAGGACACGAAATGATAATAAAACGCCTCTTGGGAATTCAGGAACCAGGGCCGTCTCGTGGGATTACGTTAGCATCACCTTCGTCAGCATCGTCCTCATCTACAGCATCTACACCTACATCCAGCAGAAGAAGTTCAGCTACCGTCCAGTTCCACAAATTGATAAAATTCGAAAGGCAGCTGAACGGCAAAATCTATAGAAAGAGGTGCGCTGGTTGTTACAAAAAACTGAAAGAAGAAGGTCGTTCAGTTGCTGATGCACGTATAAAATCGAAAAAGACTGACACACTATGCCAATTCTGCAAAAAACCACTGTGTCTTGCATGTTTTAATGAAACTCATTAGAATAATATATGTCTTAATTGGTTAATTTTAAGTTCAATGTTCAAAGTTATGTAAATTCTAAATAAATAAGTAAATCGATTGCTCATTGGATTTTTATTTTACCTATTCAATCACTCATACGTCTAGGTACAATACTAGTCAGTTTCTGTTACGTCCACGAAGTAAGAGCCCACTATGTTTGAAGTGAGCTGTGACTCACATGTGTGGCACGGACGTCTCGTTCGAACCCAAAATGACCCACATGTGGGTCATGAACAGTTAACGTGTTAATAAATGTTTTGTTTGTCCCTTACCTGTCTTCTGGGCATGTCGCTCTCTCGCTCCCTCTCCCGTTCTCTCTCCCGCTCTATGATGAAGTCTCGTCCACCTTCCCCGGCCGCGGCGCCGATGCCCCTGATGACAAAATTTACAACTTAATCTTACTACCTGAATAAGTTTTAAATATTATATTTGACGTCTTTATGAGTTTCCTATTGCAAAAACTAAAAAAATAAAAAACTACTGACTCCACAAGATCTTATCCAAACCAAATGCGTCGACTCAATCGAATTGGGTAATTTTATGCTGTTTGGCGTGGACGGAACGTCAAAGTCTCGTGGAATTTGTAAGAGCCGCTAAGGGCTCCAGAAAAAGGGGACCTGTATTGCAATCACCAGTAAGCGAGGCGATCAAACCCCCCTAGGGGGACATGTTCACCAGTGGATCCAAGTGTTTGCTGATAAGGATCACAAGTTGTACCGATACGAAAGATTCATACCATGACACCGGCACCGCTAGCTTAGCTCTAATGTAAAACATTGCCATTCACAACTCGCACGCACTTCCAGATTTGGACTTTATTTTCACATTTTATTATAAGATCACTGCTATGTATGCCTCACAATAAATCCAACGTTCCAACTTTGAATCAAAATTAGGTTCAATCTGGGAAAATATTCTCAAACAATTGTAGTTTCTTTTTTTATTTGGTATGTGCACACCATTTTCACAAACGATCAAAGTAAAACTGGGTTTATTCATCTCAGTGTGATAGAGTGATATCGTATTCTATTTTCTCTGCGATAAGTACATCTCAGGATCGATAGATGTTATCTGTTGGGTTTGTTTGTAACCCACATTTACAAGAGATAAGATTTCGATTGCATTCTATTCGTGCTTGTATTATATTTGATATGGCAACATGGCGTTACTCTTAAAGTTAAACAAATGAAATGAAATGAACATGGTTTTAACTTCTTTTAAACCGTTAATGTCCCAATGCGGGGCAAAGGCTTCCCATTTTTAGGGTTTTGCCATCGGTTGCAAAACCCTTATGAAATCGCTTTGGGTCTGTTTTGTGTTTTGAATCCTTAATATCTCAGAAACTACTGCAGCTATTGACTTGAAATTTGAAATAATAATACATTTTGTGCGCCCGCACATATTTATAGAAAAATAAATGAAAATAAATGAAAAATCAAAATGAAGATTTTCCATACAAATTTTGAAATCGAAATTTTAAATGGAACGTACAAAGTCAAAAGTGGTATCAAATGAAAGGTACACACTTGTAGATTTCAAAATAGTTTTGGAAATTTTGGTAGATTTTATACTTTTTAAAATATTTTGAAAAAGGTCAAAAATATGACCGTTCCCCCCCCTTATCTCCGAAGATTGCAGAGCGATCGACGTGATATGTACCAAGTGTTTGTAGATATGGATCTATATTTTACAGGAAAAATATAGAGAAGTCTGTAAAAATAATAGTTTTTGAAATATGGTCAAAAAAGGGCGGGAAAAATTTCTGAAGGGGTGACTACCCCACCGAGTTGGGTATCAAATGAAAGGTATTGGTTTGTACATTCCAATACAGTTTTTGAAATTTCGATAAGTTTTATACTTTTCGAAATATTTTGAAAAAGGTCGAAAAATTTACCATTCCCCCCCCCCCCCTATCTCCGAAGATTGCAGAGTGATTGATGTAAAATGTACTAAGCGTTTGTAGATATAGATCTATATTTTACAGGAAAAATATAGAGAAGTCTGTAAATAAAATACGATTTGAAATATGGTCAAAAAACTAATTTTCATACAATGTTTACAATTTCATACAATTTCATATAATTTCATAAAATTTCATTGAGAGTTATATCAAATCAAAGGTATGGATTTCGACAATTCAAAACAGGTTTTGAAAATCGTCTAAATTTCATACTTAGTGAAATAGGTTGAAAAAAGCCGAAAAAAATTGTAGGTACCAACCCACTTACCTACCCACTAATCTCTGTAGTAACTGTAATAGGAGTATCCTAGATAATCCACACAGTATCATTTACCCACAAGCTAAGCAAAGCTTGTGTTATTAGTATTACTACGATAGCTGTTATACTTAATAAAGTATAAGTATCACATTAGATGATTTATTTTTGTGTACAGAAAAGGACTAGAACACCCGAACAAATAATCTGAAGATCCTACAAATATTAGTCCCGAGGCAGAAATCAAACCTCAACCTCCTGCGTTGTAAGCCCACCGCGCCAAGAGGTTGTCATATACGTACCTACCTAAACGACAAAAGTTCAAAACCCTCGGCGCGCGAGTTACACTCGCACTTGTCGTACTTGTTTGACATTGCATCTACCACAATCTACCACATTGCATTACCTTTAGCTGAACCCATGACTTCCAAGATACTTTTATAATTTAACTAGTTTCTGCCCAGTATTTACGCACGTTATTTCCATGAAAAGCTAATAAACTATCCTATGGAAACTGATCTACGTGATAACAAGTAGTCTATCTATGTGTTATTCCAGGTTTAGACCTGCATAAGCTTCTGTAGGGAATATGGGAAATAACCCCCAAATAAATAATTAGGGGATTAGGCCTATGTTTAGCAGTGGACTATTATAGGCTGATTATGATGATAATGAAGCTTCTGTAGTTTTTGCAAGAAGTCACAAACATCAACAACATTTATAAATGCGATGGATGCATTACTTAAGCCCTGATTAAAATTGTATTTAATTTTTTTGTTTTTTAGTTGTTGTAGAATGTCAGCCGTGTAGACACGCTCAAGACACGCTCGCACGAAAGGTCCTACCAGAAAATCAGCGTTGCTCGACTCCTGTCAAGCAATATTATGCTGAGGTAGGACCTTTTTGGTTCATACGCTGTAGGTACGATAATATAATTTAAGGATTATTATATTTATTTTAAGGTTATTTTTGTACTTATGTTTTCTTGTATGAGGCAAATAAATGATTTTCTTTCTTTCTTTGGAATATTCATATTTAAAACGAGATATTTCCTTACTTGAGAGCATTAAGCTCCTCGACCAGTGTATGCGCAGCCACGTCGTGACACTGGAAGATGTGCAGCTCCCGGCGGGGCGCGGCGGGGTCGCCGGGCGCGGGCGCGGGGGCCGGCGCCGGCGCACCCACCACGAAGGCGACCACGTTGTTGTACAGCTCCCCCGGCTCCGGGGAGGTGAAGGCGGTGGGGGAGTGCACCCACGACGCGGGGAAACGCTCCATTATGGACTGGAAAAGAGGAAATTTAAATATTAATACGGTTGGTTTTCACAGCATCAACCTGAATGGAGCATCGACACCATTAAATACTAGAGGTAGAGCTGATCTGATATGCCCTAACCTAACCTAAGAGAGTAGTTATATTTCAAGATAGACGCATTTTTTTAAATTTTAATTGTCAGCACTACTTTTTGTTTGTTTCTATGCTTTGATTTTTTTTGTTATAAAGGTTACTTTAAGCTTATTCTTAGTTTATCGAGTCTTATTGGTACCTCAAAATGAAAGAGGAGTCTGTTGATCTGTCACGGTTTATTTTTAGGACCGGCGCGGCGTGTTGGTTAATAATCTCAAACAATAAGGCAACTTACCCCTGTCTCGTAATCCATGACAAGCACCCATTGTCCTTCCAAAGAGAGCTGCATCTTTTGGCTCCATATTCCTGAAAATTAATGATCTTTGAACCTTGAAGCCAAAAGTCATCAAAGAAATCACAAATCAGCTGATAAGCGAATATTGATGATTGTTAATGTTTAACTTAACCTACTGTTTAGTGCTGACGTTTTATAGCACATCAGCTAAGAAAATTCCTTTAAAACTACATTATGTAAGAAAACTGACGCGCAGCGGCGTCATCCTCCCTATGAAAATTATTGACAGTAATATTGCGTTTGACTGATTATCTGCTTGTGCCTTACCATTAGTTTTCTCCAGCTGCAACAACCTCCGCATGCCATCAGCCGGGAACACGATCCCCGTCTCCCGGGTCACCGTGAACGTAGCCAGGTGTTCCAGGACATACGCTGCTCGCTCGCCATCTTCAATTAAACAGAGATGTGGGCATTGGAAGTGTCCAAGAACCCTAGATCTAAAGGAAATAAAGCACTTGGCTTTTGAGTTTGAGTGTCTAGAGAGATTAGATACTTTCACGAAGGTACAGACAGAAGCACTAATTGGTAACCCCCCTAATAGCTAAAGTTTACATTGCAAATCACTGTACGATTTACAAATCTTTTACTCAAATACTAAGAAACAAAAACGTAACACCCAGTGGGAATCGAACCAGACATCCAATCGCTCACATGACAAGTAATGCACGCACCAACCAACTAAACCAACGAACCAGTTATCAGAGCGTCGAAATTTTATGTTATTAGTGTTCGACAGCGGATTTTTATTTATGAGATCTCTTTACACTGGATAAGAAAAAAAAGAAGTATTTGAGGGTAGATTTAAATATAATCTTGGTGAATAATGAAAAGGTCACTAGCCATACTCAATTCTAGTCTTGACTTACTGGTTTGAATCATAAATGAATTGAAGAATATTGAAGGAAATTATGCAAATTAAGAATTTTGTGAGAACTAAGATCGCGGTGCTATTCGAACAGCAAATGAGTAATCAGGAGATTGCTCGTTAGCTTTGAATTACGGTAAGTTATCAACTTATTATTCTTGTGTCATAATCATTACGAAACAAATACATATTTTTTTTAGTAAAACCTTGTTATCTTTAACTTCATTTAAGTATTGATTTGTTGTCTTACAGATAAAAACCGTGCGCTTAAGTGTAATGTGGGGATGTGAATGTAAGAAGCAATGGCAGATAAACAACAGGAGTGTATTACAAATCAGTGAAGGCGCCACAATAATATTGTTGACATTCAGACTAGTTCGCCTTTTGCATCCACTCGTTCTACTGCTCAACAATATTTGATATCAACATCAACAGAAGGCATTTGCATGCAGCTGATATACTTACACAATTATCGAGCAGCAAAAATAGGACTGTCTGCTGAACTCCGTCGTAGGGCATGAATAACTTTAGGTAAGTGATAATATTGATAATTCTCAACAAATTCGAACACCTTTATCTATGATTATTTCATCATAATAATGATATTTTTAACAAGTTAGTATTTACACGAACTAAATTAATATAACAGTTGACTTTTTTTTTCTTTTTAGGTTTTGGAGATGGATATCCTCTATGGGTCCTGGAGAAATAGTAAAAATAACTGGGCGCATGAATGACGAGCTTGAAAGTATTGAAGGTTACTACGCGGATCGCGTATCCAGAAGCCAAAATTTATTTTGTCCATGATAATTGTGCAGTGCATCGTACGCGGATGGTTTCTCAAGAGTTGTTCATCTCTACAAGGCATTACTGTTATTTCTTGGACATCTAAAAGTTCGGACCTAAATCCGATAGAAAATATGTGGGGTCAAATGGTTTTAAATTGAGATCCGATCCGTTAGCCCTTAAGCTATTAAGCGATAAGTATCACTAAATATAAAGGACGATAAATATCACTACCTACTAAACCCTAATGTAATTTTACCTTTTAACATTGTCAGAAAAACTCCATTTGACCTCATTTATTTTCAAAACTACCTGATTATTTAGTATTCCATGATTTACACGAGATCCAAATTGTTTAATTCATTAGATTAGCAAAGTAAACGAAAATCTAATGAAAACATGTGTATTCTCGAGCACTAAATCGAAAATGGAATATTATTTTTCAGGATGCTATTTGTAAGTAGGCTAAATAATAAAATAAAACATTAACAAAATTTTTTGTGTTGTTGTTTGTGTAGGCAAATTTTTGAAAAAAATAAACGTAATTGTTTACCTGAAATTATTATTATTGTTTTATTTTATCAATTACTTCAAATTCATACTAATAGACAAAAACTTCACTACTACACATAAATAAATGTCATTACATCTAAAATTAAGCGCTCCGTAGCAACTGGACGAATTCGCAGCTGGACGGATTCTCAACTGGACGGATTCTCAGCTGGACGGCTTAGCAACTGGACAGAACGTGTACAGTCCGTGACATAATTAATAGCATGCAGTGTTAATTTATTTGCATCCTATTTAAACACAAAGGCAGACTGTTCGGGCTTCAGTCTTAACTTTTTTGTAGGAACTACTGATACAAAACCTTAGCCTACCACAAGTAAGGTTGGCTTTACCTGAAGGTAGATCGGGATGGTTTAAGTGACAGTGCGAGTCACTGCTTATGTCAAAACTGACAGCTACTGTCCAAAGTGACAGCAACGGTCAAAAAGAGCGCAAATGTCAAAATACACATATATGACAGAATTTATAAAAAATTACAGGAAATATCTAGATGTATAGTAGGTACATGTAGGTATGTCTTTAAGTACCAAGTTTTCGTCAAGTAAGTATATTAGATGCGCTTTAGATAAATCTTGAGGACGGTGGGAGATATTCTTTCATGTAACTATAGCATTAACAAAGGGCATCAATCACACCACACACACATCAATCCACCGTCCTATTTTATTCTTAAAAAATTGTATGGACTGTTCGCTTTATAGGGTACCTCTTAGACAATTTAACGCGAGTCCCTACACCTACGTTGTGCTGTGAAAGGAAATAAATGCAATCTGCGAAACAACTAAAGACCCAAAAAAAATCACATGTGCCTAAAATTATGTGGAAATAGTGATAATTCCATTATTTTCAGATTGTTTGAAAACAGAACTAGTGATTAAATAAAAACGTCAGTACCTACTTAAAGTGTCAATATTTTTAAAACTATTAAAAATATTGACGACTGTACTCTGTCCGGCTGCTAATCTGTCCAGCTGAGAATTCGTCCAGCTGAGAAACCGTCCAGTTGCGAATCTGTCCAGTTGCTACGGAGCGAAATTAAGTAGTAGTTAAAAAACAAAAACATCCACTGCAAGGATTCGATGACGATCATTACGATGTGCGGTCACAGAATCTCGGTTACACTAACCACTACACCATAGTTACATGTGATACAGGCTCGAAATTTCAGTTTCGTTACTCCTGATAAAAGAAATGTAGGTGTTGAAAAAAACATTTGTTTTTTATTTAAACAATTAAACAAACTTTATAAAAAAACAAAAATAAAAAATAATGTAAATTAAAGTGAATATATAAATCTTCACGGGTTTGAACCTACATGCTACTGAATGATAACTATGACATATTCTGTGAGGGGGTTACCAATTAATGCTTCTGTCTGTACATAAAATGACATAGGTATTTTTTCCTGTGTATTTTTTTATCAACTGGATAAAAAAATACAAAGTTCTCTGTTGAAATACCCACAAATTAGTTGTTCCCTGAGGCCAACAATTTCGGCCCTAAGAATTGTACGTTAATATATGTCGTTTCCATTTCAACGTGGTAGATTCAATAGGCTTTAAGGATTTTGATGATTGCTCTTACCAGGTCCACTCCTGAGTCCAGCCAGTTCTTCAAACTCGTCCAGGGTGCGCTGGGTGTCCGGCCTAGAGCGACCTCCGCGGGACGCCATCTTGCTTTTACTTCTACTCCACACTCCTCACTTCCACTCCTCGCTCCTCACGCCTGCTGGATACTATGGCTGGGGTGCATCACTTCTTCACTTCTCAATTTATTTCTGTATCTGTAAAGAATGGTAAAAGTTTTGTTGTTTAATAGGGACTTAGAAGAACGCTATGCCAAATAATGTTGAGGACTCGTGGTCTTTCTATGAAATTTATGCGCCGGCGGCGGTAAATTTATTGTTGACTGTCGTTACCTTTAGTTTATATAGTTTTAAGTTTTTGTTTATTTTATACTTTTTTAATTGATATTTATATTCCTTTGTTGAGAGATTTACAGATGGATCCATAATATAAAAAAATATCTAAAAACTTTCTCTTACATTCATAATGAATTCATCAAACTACGATAGTTTTTATAGTAAAATATCCAAAAACATTATCTTACAAAAAAATCAAAGTATAGAAATAACTGTTTAGAAATATCTATTAATTTTATCCAGGCACTTAAATCAGCCAGCGAAGCACACAGGTCGTCAAACTTTCGTTCTCAGTTATTTACGTGGAAAGCACATTACTATTCCATGGACACTCTTGTGATGCTACTCTCGCACGGGGAGCCAACCGGACATGGCGGCACGTTTCACCATCTACTGCCATACTGTACTCAGTGAAAATGGACACAAAGTATCTCGAGAAACAAACAGATATGTTGTGAAAGGTGACATAGGAGCTTCGATTGGTTTATTAGTACATGCTGTAATCTTTGAGGACCTTTCCTTACAGATTTCTGAATATACTGACTGCATTTAAACTTCAAGAAAAGGATGCTCTTCGTGGGGCTGTAAAATTTGCAATATGTTTGCCGAATTTTTCTTAGAGAATCTGTGAGTTAGTAGAATGTGATCCTAACAAATCCTGACCAAGATTGTATGAATGCGAAGATAGAAATTCAAACAATTTAAAGCGAAAAGAAATCGAAGCAGTTTTTAGATTTTTTTTTAAACATGTCTATTAGAATCATTTTTTACTACAGTTTCTTAACAATGTGTAAGAACTAGTATTTACAATTGAAATAATTAAGCTAACTGCAGAATGTTGCACAAACTACAGGGTAGCTACCGTTTACAATAAATTCCAAATTCTAAAAAAGAAGTTCAGTTTTACTTTATTTCTTCAGATGGTTTGTATAAAGCTACAGGTGATAACCACCCACCAGGGCTGCCGCCGAGGTCGAAGGAACTGGGACGAGGTCCTGGCAATCAGCAGGCGCTAAATGATGAGGGCATAAGGAGCTTGCTTATACTGATGTTTAATTTCAGTTTCTTTATTCACAAAGTTAATAAATACACTTGTCCAATTCAAATAAATGTTGACTTTTAGACAAAGTTGCTTTGAAACCTAAGTGTTTTATAATGTGAAAGAATATTTAGAAACTTAAGGTGTAATATAAAATATGAATAACTTTATTAATATGACTCATAGAATATTTGCACGCGTGCGTGCAGGCTGAATACAGTTACAAAATAGTTATAAGACCTGAAATTGTATAATAATTATGTATTCTTGCAAATAAATTGATTTGATTTAATTTGATATATTGATAGGTTTAGAGCTAATTTCAGAGATTTACAGTATATCCAATGAATGTGCTGTGTCAACAATGTGGTGTAGCGGTCAAAAATCCACCTGCGGAATAAGGATCGCACTATGAGTGCGATTCTCACCTCAATAATGTTTGTACGATCTTCAGATATTTGTTCCGGGTGTTCTGCCTTTGCCTATTGTCCTCTTTTCAAATGCTTACTACAGCAAATATAGGCACAGGTAAGGTAAAAGTAGCCTAGGTAGACGCTAGTATGAACTTCTAACCCAAAACAGTACTGACGGCAGAATTGTATGTAAACTTTACATGACTTCATTGTACGAATAAAAGGTACCATTACACACCATTTGCAAGTCTCCGATAGCACTACACTCGTATTAAGTAGGGTAGCTATAGCACACCAGTCATTTGGTTATCATTATCACCAAGGTCAGCGTAGCTTGCATTCCTACAGACCAGCATACAGAGGTTTTATGTGACAGGTTTCAAAACGATTCTCATGCTTTTGAAATATTTTTACGACTAAATTTATTGCAATGTTTTGGACGGATACATTTATTTATGGGTCAACCATCAAAAGGGAGTCTCTCGCAGCGGGATAATATAAATTATCGCCATAAAATCTGCTTTGGCAACTGGAACGAATCTTACCCCAGCTAGATTGATACGTACCTATACCATAATTGGTTACAACCTCTAACAAAACAGGTCGTAGCTAAAACTGTTAGAAGGCAGGTGTATGACAAGAAGCGTAAGTAATGATATGACTACTTAGGTAACTGAGTTTGTCCCTCAAAGTCATTAGCATCATCTCTAGCTATTTATTGTTATATTTATAATTGGTATAATAAATATTACAATTATTTTTGTTTGTAAGTTATTTTTAGCACCTGCACCGCCTTCTAAGCTTTGCCTTGAAATCACTTTAAGCGATAAAGCGGCTATTTTTAATCATTTACCAAACTGTTTTAGTTATAAGTTTTCGGATAACGCATTATCTATCTTTTGTTATAAAATAAACTATTGTGTCAGATGAATAATATAAGATGAATGCTTTATTAATACTATTAAATTTGAGCTTCAGCTAATAATTAAATAAATAATAAAATGCTAATTCCTTAAATACTCCGTCCCTAGATAGGTATTATCACAGATATTATTTCACAAAGCCACAAGTCCGTCTGTTATCGTAATCCCACACTATCGAGTCGTTATCAACGTTATCTCAAATCTATCGACAGAGTTATTTACTGCGATAACTATGTAGCACGTATGTACATACTTGCACGTTAACCAATACCTAGGACTTTGTGACGTCGTGTCTCAGCGACGTCGGCAAAAATAATCACGTCGTCTTTTTAGCCATATTATTGTATTTTTGTACTTATTTAGGTAGTAGGTTATTTAACTACTTACCTATTCTTATGAAATAATGACATGTAAATAACTTTAACAATAAATTGTATTTCTGTATTTCTATTTCTGTATGTATAGATTTGATGACAATAATTCTGATGATAAAATCATGAAGAAAAGAACTCATACTTATGATGTCCTCGTTGGTATTCTTTCAATTCGAACAAGGTTCGTAGTTAACCCGCAAACATTTATGAATTCATCAAACTACAACTAGTTTTCATACTCAGTACTACTACCAGTCTTGATATTTAGTAAAAGTAAGTAAAATAGTCACTAAACCCATTTCTTTCTATAAATAGATTATTGTTGTTGTTGTTATAACTAGTTCGAATTATAATATAAAAATAAATATTGCTGCGCCCTTACAGGGTACATGTACTTACTTCTAAGCTAACTACCACCTCAGCGAAGTCTATGTTATAATGTATATGTTTGCAATAAATAAATGAATATGAATATAAATGACCCAAAATTGTCAATTTGATAGTGATCCACTACAACGACCTCGTTCCTAGAAAACGACCTGCAAGAGCTCGTTGAAGTCTTTACTATGAGAAATAAGGAGTCCTTACGTTTCTAAGATCTAACCATACTCTTTTGTAGAAATTACTTAAAAATTTAATATTAAGTGCCTCCACAATTATGTACAGTTTTGTCTGGTTGATTTTTAATGCATACTAAGTATCAAGTATAAAAAAACGATAATTAAAAATAATCTTTCGATAACAAGCGTGTAAAAAGCGCATAAAAATCCATCCGAGAGCATATAAATTTGACGAATAGTGATAAAAATGTATTCCGTCATGACATCATTATTTGACATGAATGTGACTCACCGAGATTCGTCTCTATACGCGTTATCAATAAAATTTATATTGGTTGTACGATTGGGAACAATTTATCTGTGCAAATTATTACACAATTCATTATTAGGCTAGCAAACAGTGAACTGCTGATAGTAAAAAGGCTCAAAAACTCCAGCTTACGTGTAAAATACAACCGATACTGATTCGTAAAAGTCTCAGGACAGAATTCATAATTCAATGGACCTTCTGAATAAGTATGTGACGATCTGATACCACAGTTAATTATAATACATGTAATCACAGTAAAAGTTTGGATGGACAGGATGGATCTGTATTAATCTTTACTCTTCTCTCACAAACTACTGTACCTAAATTCCTACAGATAAAATATAAATAATAGTTTTTCTTTTACCTATTTTAAAAGAGTCATAGACTACTTTTAAGACTCAGGAAACATTCATCCAAAAAATCTATGAGAAATGGAAACCGCTCCAATTTCAATTTAATTTCCAACATAGTTTATCTCAAAACAGGTAAACCCCATTACAGATCATAAAATACGAAATCAAGACTGAACAAAGTTTAACCTGCTTTATTACTAACAGTATACAAGCACACACCACAAGGTCGACTTGCAATGGAATGCCGGTTGTTGAGTAGGTATGTCTGTATGTAAGTTGGTGTAGTTACTGTAGGCTGTGTTGTAGTGAATTGTAGAACTTTCCCTTTTCCGAAGTTGAGCACATATTGCCTATTTGGAAAAATACGAAAACACACTGTAGCGTGATATTTTATATTTAGGAACATTATGGGGCTTTCGTGCCATATGCTTTATTAATGAAAACGTTAGTGTTGAAATTAGTTTTCTTGGAAATTAAATTAATTTGCTCTATTTTTCGATACTTTTATTTGATTTCCCAACATTTTAACTGTGCTAAGGCACGTAACAATTATCTTACAATTTTGAAATTATTCACTCAGTCACATCAATCCTATTCCTGCACTGTTAGACACTTTCTGTTATTTTATTGAAATTTCATACATTTTCGAAAGCTTTTTGGATATATTCTATATAATGTAGGATTCCAATGATTAAAGATTTTGTTCAAACTGTTCTGTAGTTTCAAACAAACAAACAATCAAATATTTTCTCCTTATAATATTAGGTATAGATAAACAATTTGAATTTCCCTTATTTTGAGTAGGTACTTGTACAGATGAACAAATAAGAACATACCCAACGTAAGTACATACATCTCCAAAAGCGAATGATGTGGTATTTCGCAAGTACCAAGGTGCGGTCTCGCATTCCACATATATCATATCTACATTTACATCAATGAATATGAATATTATCTTATTTATGTCTGGGAGTCTGTCCTCGAAGATGCCGGATTACAAACTTGTTCGTGGAATTTTAATCAATTGTTAATTATTAGTATTATTTAAATCTAGATGATTAAAATTTTAATCTGGTTAGGTTAGGTTAACCTGATTTTTGCGGAAACAAACTGAATGATAACAAACCAAATTGACGGTTCGACCATACCATATTTTTTTGTATCACGTGTGCAGTTTTACTTATGGTATTTAAGGTAACTGACTTAACGAGGATATCGTAAAATTAATATTATTTTGTTTGCATGCTATCTAAAATCTACTCCCTATATTTAGCCAAATTAACTAAAAATATATACACTTACCAAAACACTGATCCATATTCAGTATTAGCTTTGTCGTAAAATCCTGAATTCTATATAAATAAGCAGTGGTCGCAACAATTAATTAACAAAGAAAATAACAATACTTAACAAAACAAACACACCTAATATTGACACTTATATCTATTTCCTAAAAATCTAAGCCGTCAGCGTTACCAGAAGGCAGATTATCCAAGATAGTGGCAGCATAAAATATACCGAAGGATAATCTAGAAAATCGATGAGATGAGTATGTTCATGCCTAAGTAGCACCTAGGTTCCTTTTTGAGCGGTCAGTAGGTACATACGTTCTAGTTTGTAAGTAAACCAGTACAAATTCCGTTGAAACTCGACCTTGTGTCATTCGTAATCTAATGACAAATGTAATGATGTCAAATTAAGAAGCCAGCTGTTGCATAACATTGTTTACGAATATATTTGTCACTTTGTTGATATCTATGTAATATTTACAATAGAGTTCTGGCATGGAATTGAATAGACGTTGGAAAGTTCTGCTGAGTGCTTAAGGCGCATACAGCACCTAAACTAGCGCCACGACCTACTTTATGTTATTATTCTGTTTAACAAAGGAATTTTCAAAAATCCATCGTCCAGTTTGGAAGAGATTAGGAAGAGATACGAAGTTGCCCTTGGTGGCCACCAAAATCTATTTTCGTATCTCTTCCTAAACTAAACAGAATAAAACTATTACAGAGGCATTAAAAAAAAGCTTATGATAGGTATCACAAACTGGACGATGGATTTTTGAAAATTCCTTTGTTAAACAGAATAATAACATAAAGTAGGTAGTGGCGCTAGTTTAGGTGCTGTATGCGCCTTAAATAAACTTACCACTACTCAGACTCAGATGAAATATTATCAGATAAGTATTACTTACTCCAATAAATAGTATGCTTTAATCCAAGGTTGAAGTACGTGATTTTCCTAATAAAGTACGGTTTTTTTTGTCTATTAATATTATCTCCCGAACTAATTTTTTAATTTCCTAATGCATAATATAAGATGCTTGGATGTACGGATGGTATTGTATTGTATCTGTTATTTCTTCACGCAAAAACTACGAAACGGATTTGGCTGAAATTTTGCACAGATGTAATTTGGACTTGTAACCAAACATAAGCTTTTCATACCATAAAACAGTTCCATGGGATCGAAATGCTCTTTAAAATTATCAATATAACAAGCGATGCCGTGGGCATAAAATAGTATTTTGAACGTGAAAATGAAATTGAAAAATGTTTCTTTCTGTATGTACATATTTAAGGGACATATTATTTATATTGACATGGGTTGGGGTTCTCTTTTAAGCTAAAATATGCCTGTGTTAGTGCTCTTCCTTATCGTTAATTCGGTGAACAGAATTTGCTTAGGTAGTAGAAATACAAAATAAAATAATATTGATTCTGTGCTTAGACATGTTGTTATTTGTAGTGTGTAATAACTGTGTGTTCTGTTTGGTAGTCTGGGATCCAGGGAACAAATACCTACTTGGTTTGGACTATCAAACCAAGTAGGTTGTAAGTGTAAGTGTGTAGACTTGTCTCCCTAATATTGAAAAGGGGGCTTACCTAAGTAATTACCACGCACTTCACTGGACAAACACTTGTATAGAATAGAATAGTCAAGAACCAAGGATCAATTTGCGATAACGAGGAGTGATTCTTGTGTGTGTGTGATTAGTTATTTATGAATCATTTCATTGTCTTATCTTCCATTAACTATACCAGTATTAAAATTAAGCATTTGAGTCATGTTGAAGATTCATGGAATTCAAATCAAATACAGGTCTTAGTATAGACTGTGCACATAAGCTTACGATATGCGTTTTCGAGAACGCAAAATTTTAAATAAGAAGATAGAATAATAGGTAAGAATAATCGTAGACACATACTATGTGTAACCTTAAATTGCGACAAATACGTCTCATTTTCCTATTCCCATAGTGTGCGTATGCATAAAAGCACTGAATCTACCTATAATTATGCTTAACAACTCACACAGTTTAGTTTTGCTTTCAAAATATACTTAATACGCTGTAGATTGCAAGGGAAAAAGTCAATGTAAGTACCATACCATACCTTCATTGAAAATATGCAGAGAAACAGACACGGACAACAATAAAACAAAAGCAGTGCCTTCTTTCCATACATTATTTTATGTTATGTGTACGTAGTAATTTAAAATAATTGATTGATTATTATTATTATGTTATAGTTACGAATTTGAGACAATAATTTATCTTCAATGTAATAGGAATATAAAAAAAAAAGTGATTAATTAATTAGGTATGCAATTTGTTGACGAATTCAATAATTTGAATGCATTAACATTAAGATTTTGACTATACTTCTGTGTCTAATTAAGTGCTCTATCGCATTAGGTATACCTGTAATGATAGATGTACAATATATTTAATAAATAAATAAATAAATAAATAAATTATGTAATGTATGGAAAAAAAGCTACTGCTTTTGTTGTTGAACAATTGTAACAAAGAATTAATGTTCTAGGGGAGACCAAGGGGTTTTGAAACAGAGGTGAGTTGAAACAGCAGTGATTTCGCGGAACCTAGAACCTTTAACGAGCTGGAAACGTCGCGAATAAACCGCGTCCTGCCACCCGTCCGCGCCTTAGTTGGCGTCTGTGACCATTGGCGCGCAGTTGCGTATTTCTAGCGAGCACATCGCAAAAATAATGAAAAGTAAGTTTTTGACGTTTTTTTATGGTTTCTATATTATGGTAACGAGTCTGGATTTTGATTCAGCTCATTTCATAGTGTTTCCTACTTGGTTTATAATGTTTTAAAAATTGGGAGGATTTCTGCAGCTGAGGGGATTTGAAACACAGTGTTTCAACTGTCCTCGTTTTTGTTTTGTACGGTTGATTACACAGTGAGCTTTATGTTTTTTGCTTACTTTGTTTCAGGATGCCTTCTTATTATAAAAGAAAGACCGATAGAGGTTTTTGTCTGTCTTGAATGCAAGAGTTGGGCTCATGAAGCTTGCACTGCTGGCGGAATTTCTTATGTGTGCCATAATTTCTTATCCGAGTAATATTTTTAATTCTGTTTTCAATAACTTTAACTCTGTGAGGCTATTGTCATCATCCTAGTCTTCCAAATAAGAAAAATTATACTAATGTTAGTGAATATAAAACGACTGACAGTTTTTTTATATTTAGTTTTCTAAGAATGTGATGTTTGTTTCTGAAATTGTTGTTTAATGTTAGATTTTTTAATTAGGACTGAATGATATATATAGCTAATTATCTTTGTTACAAGTTCCTTTAAAAAATTTTGTAAGAAGTTTACTGTTTTGTCAGAGTTTTTAATATAAGTAGATAGCTATTAAGACTTGCTCACTATCCTGGTGCATCAACCCCAAAAAGATGGAAGATTTGCTCAGTTAAGTACAAATTGTAATTAAAAATTACGAGGTTTGTTTATTTAAAAAAAAAACCTTTATTATTACGAACTGTTTAATTTTCTATTACTCAAATATAAAATGTTTTAACTCACCTCGGCCCTTGTTTCAACATACCTTAGTATGAGGGGAGTTGAAACAAAACTTCTTATTACATTAAAATTAAGTTTTTGCCACATAGTTCACATTTACACTATTTTTGTGCAAGTCATTTGAAATGTAGTATCGCTTGCCAATAAACTCATACGGTTAATGTTGATAGAATTTGGTAAACGAAGCAAAATGACAAAATTGTTTCAACTGCCCTCGGTCTCCCCTACTGACTAAAGGTTTTACCGTGTGTTCTTATTTTTGTTGAATCACCAGTTCGAGGCATTTCTATGAATGTATCAGTGAATTTGTTTTGTTACTATTTGTCACGACTTCTATCCGAGCAAGGCGACAACAACGTTCCGTGAACAATGGCGCGGACATGACTGCTGCTATCATGCCAAAGTGCAACAAATCACTCAAAATCAAACCATCATCGAGTTCATAAAAAACTATTCGATCGTTGTCATCAACACTAAGAAAATAAGTTCCTCTGGATCGGGTATGAGCGCTGCAAGGCGCGAAAGGTATAGAAAGGACTCAAAAACGAAGGAAGTATTCTTAATATGCACACAGCTAAGGCTTCAAGAAAAAGGGTAAAAAGTTGATATACTTATTTTAAAATATCCCATTCGATTACTTATACTAAATTACTTAACTACTTGTGCTAAAAAGCTTTGGAATGTAAAATTAATTAAAATATTGAATTGTAACGTATTTTTACATTAAATTTGTCAATAAAAAATAATCTGATCAGTCTGTACGGCCAAATATGCAAGGTTTTTCATAATCTCTCATTATAACTTATTCTCTGAAAGATATGCTAAACTTTCCAGCGACGGGACACGTTTCTGGAGCTATTGTGGAAGAATCGCAATCAAGCAGTTTCGAACGTGATTTTCTTGGATAAAAGCGCATTACTGCCTATATAATAATTTAGTATCTATATGAATTACTTTTGACATAAACCTTTACTTATAAGAAGGTTAGAACGGATGCTCGTAAGTGTACACTTTCGAGCGTGATACACGACCGTATAGAAACCCGTCGCGTTCAGCATTCTAATGAACTGTTTGTGTAGAAAATGTCATAAGGCGGGGCGCAGACGGGCTGCTGGTGGAGTGGTTACCACTGACCACTTTCTTGAGATTGCTTGAAATGATGTTACTAAATAATGTTAACTATAACAAATACCGAGCCGAGGTGCGGTGCTTCCAAGTTTAGAACAACATTTAATTTACCTTGATGATGTCCCCGCTTAAGCGTTCGTTGCTAACCCGCTAAAGAAGGTTCATAGTTAACCCGCTCATATGGCTTCTTTCTGGACTAGAAACGCTGTAAGTCGGATCGAATCAGAAAAGTAACAATTTATCAGAATAAGCAATTATTGATTTACTTCAGTTCTTTTCTCACCTTTTTTTCTACATCCGATCATAAAAAAATAAATGGCTTTATCGATGAACAAAAATCAAATAAGTAATGGTCAAAGCGAGAAAAAAAATTGCGTTATAAATAAATTCAAGGCACACAGATCAAAAATATTAACGCCAAGGTAAACTACATAGAAACTATAAAATCAAACTCATTGATATCTTCATTATGAATGTAAGCGGGTTAGCTACGAATCTATTTTGTATTGGAAGAACACCAAGGTTTAATCCCTTAACGAGGGACTTCATCTTTCATTGATATCTAAAAATCATCGTTAAACTGTTCAAGTTTCTTGATCAACCAATAAAAATTAGCCGATAAAATTTTACAGGTAGCCGTCGATCCTACCGTAGCAAGTACGCATCGGAATCCTGGGACTACTAAATGTGGTGACCACTTGCTCCTCGCAAGTTCATCTGTAGTCAGCCTTAAGTAGTCAGATCTATAGACCGATCTACTAACTACTAAGATAGGAGTAATGAAGGCAAGGCGCAATCGGTAACTACAAATGCAGCTCGATGTGTTTACAGGCCGCATTTTTGTCGTTCTTTTCGAATTAGACGCAGTTTGCTAAGCTAGTTTATTTAATTAAATTTAAAATAGATACGGTACAAGATTGTTGCTTGAAATAGAAACGCATTTTTGAATACGAGGTGAGACTTTTTGTTTAGAATAAACAGAATAAACTATTTATAAAGCACAAAATTTGTAACACTGCAAATAGACATGTGAATTCATACATTGATGCAATAGAAAAAAACTTCGAAAGTATGTAAAGGAAGGAGCAATACGAGTGAAAATAGAAAATTACAAGTTAACTATAATAATTGTAATTGCATCCCGTCCGACCACAAATGTAGAATCCGGTTATTGCGGAATGCCGGGAAGGTCGCACTTACCGGGGGAAATCTACAGCAGGCAAATAATGGACCGGTAAAGTTACGTATAAACCATTTATTATTAAAGAACATTAATCTATCCGAGCAAAAACTTATCTATTTCCTAAAAATTCTAAGCCCAAAGCACCAAAGAGCTTAGAATGCTGGCATTATCGTTTATCATCATTTATTTACCCTTAAATTGATAATTTGTTAATAGTTTGCAGGCCTTGACAAGGCAGAATGTATTGGACCCACCTTTTATTTTATTATTAAGACCTATTGTACCGACATTCCTGCAAATAAATGATTTATGATTATGAATATTGTCAAATTGTATGGCAATGCTAATTGTTGACCGAAATAGAAGGTATATGAGAAGTTTTGTAAGATCGTTTTGTCTATATCGTGTTTGAAAGGCTTCCATGGTTGAGATTGACGTATTTTCGCCGTTTGAGGGACCAATGGTTTCCATGGTTGAGATTGGCGTATTTTCACCGTCAGAGGGACCTATGGATTCCACGGTCGAGATTGCCGTATATTCGCCGTTTAAGGGACGCCCGATGTTGCTGCAGAGTCGACCCTGACGGCTGATTCAGACATAGAGTAGTCAAGTAATTAACTTAATTATATACGACTTAATGCGAGTAAACAGTCAATTTAATAGGTCAACCTAGTATCATCCAAACAAGATAATACGCTCTCAATGACGAGTGTGCATCACGGCTGGCTGGCACGAGGTACCCTCACAATGGTTACGCTCAAGCAGGCAGCGTGTGACGTCGTCAACGCGGTATGCGCGCGCGCAGCTTGCGTAACTATAACTAGCCCTCGGGCGCAGCGCGGGTTTGGAGGAGCTAAGTATTTGGAGGCTAGCACAGTTTCTAACTCTTAAAACTGTCATGGTTATTAGGGTCAAAAAAATTGAAGTGAAGAGAATTTGACTTGTCTAAGTGCTTATTTTGTAAGCATAAAGAAATAAAGTTTATATCTGGATCTGAATATGGACTTAAATGTTTATTATAGCCGCTATTATACAATGATTTGTATTATTTTGAGTTTTTCAATATTTTGGACTGTGACACATGCATTATTATGGAAAAAGAGAGTGCACCGTGTTGACGTTCAGATTTGTAAAAACTTAAAGATCTTCCATGTTTCTATTAGTTATTGTTATCTAAGTGACTCTTGGCCTTCCATGGCCATTCCAAGCCGAATTTAGACCATGGCCATGGTCTAAATTCGGCTAGGAGGAGATCATCATCTCCTTATGACTAGGTCCTGCCCGCGGCTTCACGCGGTCCTTGATGAACTTACCTTTTCTATACAACGACAACGATACAAACTAATTATTAGTCTCCTTGCTAATTCCAGATCCACTTAGTCGTGAAGATTTTACCTTAATAAAATTATTTTACTTTTTGCTTTTACATACTTTAGGTACTTTCGCAAATTTAATATAAACGATACAATATAAATTTTTACTTAGTATATTACCTTCTCTAATTTTACATAATATTTAGTTTCAATTTCGTTTTAATTCTAATGTATTTTATTTTTCAATGTTACGTTATGTGTCTCAATCTCATTCTGTAACTTAAACTTTAATCTTTATGTCATTGTAAATCGGACATTGCACACTTAACAGTAGAAATACCAACATAATAATATAAATCATAATATAGCCTAAACACCATTGTACCTACACTGTATTCCAAGCAATAAATAATACTTTAAAAATATTATACCGCGTGTCCCTGTACTATCCTGCGGGAACATGAAACCTAGATTAAAAGTATCCTATCTCCCTTTTCCCAGTCTAGACAACGTCAGTGCCAAATTTTATCAAAATCGGTTCAGTAGATTAAACGAGAAAGACAGGCAGGCTTATTTTCGCATTTATATTATAATATTAGTAATTTTATAAATGCGAAAATAACTATAAGTATAATATTTATTAGCAAGAATGGAAAGATATAGACATACCTAAGTAATAATTTGTTCCAAACCACTTTAAATTTTGGAAAAACAACTAGGAACTTAGCAGAAGAACAGGATTAACTGTGGTAAAAACATGTATCCATCTAAACTAAAGCATTTCATTTAAATTGATATGATGATGATTACGCTATAGTGGAATTCTAACGATTGAGATAACTCTTGATTGCAAATTTATTTCCATATCAATATTAATTCGTTTTCGGTTTTAGATTATTACATAAATCATTTAATCTTTATGAGAATCTTTGAAACCTTAATGTTAGTTAATTTGGCACTCACGATTAGGAAATATTGATTTTGTATTAATGCTTGTGAATCCTTCAACTTTTAAATGTTTTATTATTTCAAATGATATAATATTGGTCACTCGAAGTCGTTATGTGTCGGGAACTCCACACACGTCGCTGGCATCCTTCCGCGACTCATTCACATCGTCAGCATGCACCGTTACTTTGCCAACTGTTTCTACATTCCTCATTACTAGGTGCTGTCGCGTCTACTGCGTGAGGTCTCAGCTCTCAGGGTTCTCTCAAGGGATTTCCACTGTTTTTGCGAAGGTAATGTCTGCAGAAGTGAGTGCAG
>OZ007545.1:461318-505320 GCA_963931895.1 Eupithecia pulchellata
CTCCCCCCGCGCACCTGCGCCCGCGCGAGCCTCCACAGGTGCCGCGGGGGCGGCGGGGGCAGGCGGGGCTCCGGCGCCGCATTCCGGCAGTCCCTCGCCGCGCCTCGAGCCGAGCGCGCGTCTCGACCATGTCCGCCAACGGCAACGGCACAGCGGCCTCGGAGCCGAGAACCTGCCACGTGAGGAAGGTGCCGGATTTCGATGGCTACGGATTCAACTTGCACGCCGAGAAAGGGAAGCCAGGGCAGTATATAGGGAAGGTGGATGAGGGCTCGCCGGCGGAGAGCGCGGGTCTGCGCCGCGGGGACCGCATCCTCGAGGTGAACGGGCACAGCATCGCGGGCGAGACGCACAAGCAGGTGGTGGCGCGCATCAAGGAGCGCCCCGACGACGCGACGCTGCTGGTGGCGGCGCCGGCGCCGGGCGACCCCCTGCCCGACCTGGACGCCCCCGCGCCGCCCGCCCCCGACCCCACACCTCCCGTAGTCGAGGCTCCACAGTTGAACCTGAAGATGTCCGCGGCGGAGATGCGAGCGCATCTCGCAGCGAAAAAGAAGGTCGATCCTAAGAAAGTGCCGATGGACCTAAAGTCTAAGTTTGATATCGTGAAGAAGCTGTGATGTGTTGCGCGCGGTGTCGCCCCGGGGCGGAGCCTGCGCCGGCCCTGGCCTCGTATCGCGGAGGTGTGATGGGGCAGACCGATGCCGACCGCCGCCCGACCGGTCGGGCCCGACGTTCCTCTGAATGTTCTAGAATTGCCATTGAGTCGAACTGTTCGTACCTTAATGTACATAGGTGACTAGATGTACCTCGAGTATATAAATAGTGAATTATGTGGAAATAATGTATAATTTATTTTTCGATTGTTCGTTTTTATGATAACATGATTATCTAAATGTGTACCTTTAGTGTTAGTTAAACTAAGTGCAATTGTTTGATTATTGTCAATAAACGAATTTAACTATGTGTGTGTTATCTGTTTGTGTGTGCCTGTGTGTGTGGTACGTGGCTGTAGGGGAGGGGAGGGGCGCGGGGGGAGTGTTGAAGGTTGTGCGCGCACGCACTGCGGCGCACGCGCAGGCTTCGCGGACACTAAACAGATAATTTATACCTTTATACCTGTGCATGCATGTCATGGTAGCCTTGTCTACGACCAGATGTAACAACTATTTTGCTGTAACATCGCATATCAATTCAGCTTAAAAGAATAAGGGTAGATAATATTATTTTTTCCTGCCTAGTCACTTTATTATTTTATCCTTATAGCCACTGAAAAATATTAAGGATCATCGTTTTTTTTTTCAACTATAGGCAGACCTTATCCTCATTATTCGATTTAGCTTCTTTTATTTTATTGGTAATTAATGATTAAAACTTCAAGTAAAAAGGTAATACACAGTTGACATTGGTACCTGCGAAACTCATTGCGTTTGTATAGGCCGCGGCCGGTTCTCACGGTTCCAAGCAACAATAGCTATAAGGTAGGTAGTTTCCATAATCATGCTATGTGTAGGTAGGTAGGTAGATACAGGCAGTTTGAGTTGATGTTTCAATAAAACATGTTAGTTCTTACTGTAGGTACTTGTGCGGGCGCAGCTTTACGGAATTAACGCAAAAACACGTAGACGAACCTAAATTAAGAACTGTGTTTGTATGAAATAGATATATTTTACGTTATACATGCCGGATTTTTTCGTTAACGCATTATTTCGTTTTATAAAAGCAGAAACTGTGGCCCATGTTTAGAAGAATATAATTTTTTATATGTTTAAATCAAAGCTAAAAGTTTACTTCAAATTCCGTCTGAATGTATTGTTTATTTCTTTTTTACCTGGCACACAGTTACTAAGAATTAAACAGAAATAAGACCACCCGGGGTTCTTTCTACAAAATCGTAAGAACAATCAGAACCGAATAACAATGGTAAAGATAAATAACAAAAATAAATAAAAAAATGGAGGACGAAAATAAAGACAAGTGGTTTTTCTGACATAAATCACTGCTACATTGAACAGCCTATCAGCTTAATTACCGAAGCCGACCCTGGACTGAAACACAGGTACGTAATAAGAATGTGTTTTTAGGGGGCAGTAAAAACTGAGTGTTCTAAAGAACCTTCCATTGTTAAAGTATCTCATAGGAACGGTTCCACAGCATAAAAAGTAGCTTACATTATTCCCGCCTTTGAAGTATCTGTAGCAATATTTCAAACCGATTCGTTTAGAGTAGTTTTTATAAATAACATCCAAAACCCAAAACTGTAAAACTTAATTTTGCATTTTATATTAGAGCCAATTCGACTTTTATCATCTTTTCTAACTGTTTATTTTGTAAGCCTAAAGAAATTAAGTTATTGAATCTGAATCTTACAGTTTACCATAAATACGGACATAAAAGCACATTTTTAGTACCTTTTCAATGCTGTTATTATCATTTGATAAGAACGTAATCAAGTATTGAGTTATTATGAAAACATGTACAGAGTAATAAAATCGTATCAGAATTAACGCTTTTTTACCAAAAATACCTTAGTTTTAAAAATAATGATATAAGTTTAATCTTATCTAAATATTAAGCATTTTTCAAACTACGTTTACCGTATCTAATCTTGTAGCATCTTAGGAAAAAATAGATTTTTTCTTGCCTTACTTTTTTGCAAATATATAACTATTATATAAATATATCTAAGTATATCTATAGCGTTATTCAGGGAAAATTGAGAATTCTAATGGTGAAAGAATTTTTCAAATCGGTCAAATAGTTTCGGAACCTATTCAAACAAACAATCAAATCTTTCCTCTTTATAAGTATTAGTATAGATGATATCTCTGCAAGACAGACACAAAGTTCCAGCGATAATGACGCCGAATGATTCAGACTTGACTTGATGCAATCACATCACCTTACATTTACCGTACTGCAAATTAAACGCTCAATTGATATACCTAATAAAATATATCGTTCAACATGCAAACCTGCATGGTTAGTTAGACAATGATGTGGCAAAAGATTATTATTATCATCGCAAGACAAACCTACTGTTGGACTTGGACTGTCAAGAGTTGAGTTCTGCCACGATTGGTCAAGATGGTGGTCAAAATGAAGGTTTTTGGACCCAGGATCTTACCCTGAGCATCCTTGGTAAGTTTGGCCTTCTAAGACACCCTATGGTTGAGTTAAAGAGCTCATACTAAAGATTCAGAAGTAGGACATACTTCGTTCAGCTCAGGTAATGGTATACTTAGGGCTATGTCTGACAAGGTATGTAATAATCCAATGTTCCAGCATGGGATATCGGTCCACTAGGGCGGTAACAAGAAGTGACGGCCCTGTAGCATTTTGCTCAAGATACTATTTAGAGTCTCTATGTAAAATATTCTGTGTTTCTATTTAATTCTTTGTGTATTTTAGTTATCATTTATTAGGTCCTTAATTTTGTATTATGTGCCTGAAATAAACGATTATTATTATTAGTAGAAAATACCATCTAAACTCAACAAATATGGCGTTGCTATCTCTCTAATGCGTGCGTGATATCAGACGCACAGATTACAGCCTGATAACGAAGTATCATGGCTGCCGTTGGAACAAATAACGTAGATACCACTAAGCTGGGTATGTCAGTTGTTTGTCCCGTTACGGTAATTGAACTAATTTCAGGGGCTAAATGTCACAAGTTAATTTTGACTACGGTCCGCTTGCGATGCAGAGGTAACGGGTTCGATTCCAATCTAGTATACTAGTATATGATATGCCGTGGGTGTTTTCTATGCATAGTTAAAATATGTATTCGGGTTTTCTTGACATTTTTATACAACATAGTCAAAGAAAATATCTATATTTTTTTAGAAAATATACCTACATTAATTATGTATATAATTTTAAGTTTTGTAATATATGTCACCTAGTTATCTAGTACTCAAGCTCAGCTTAGCTTTAGAGCTAAATCACGTTGGATGGATTATTTCGCATCATTTTCTTTTATTTTTCCGTCGTCATCCAAAACATCGCCGACCTCTGATTTACAACTAAAACGTATTCGACCTTAGTGTTCAGGTGGACTCATTCAGCCGTACCAGGTAGTTACCATTACCCGGCAGGGCGGGGCGGGGCGCGGCGGCGGCGGGGCGGTGTGCTAATCTCGTAATGATCAATTGTCCGTCTGACCGGCGACCACTCTTCTGTGACGCCACGCGAAGGCTACGACCATCTGATCGTTCATTCATAGATTATTCTCAATTTTAGTAACAGTTTCTCTGTTTTCTAAAATTGAGAATAATTCTTGTAATAATAAATGAAAACATTTGAATTCGAATTTGAATACTTTCGACGTGATCGATAGCAAATTAATGTTTTAATACTAAGATGATGCTAGTTAAAAAGCCTTTTAGATTTTAATGCGACACTGGCTGGATAAACGTGTTCTAGAGTGAAGATCGCGGATCGGGAAAACTGGTATAGGACGCCCCGTAGACTGGGAGGATGATCAGGCAGATGTTGAATGGGCGGAGGACATAATTCCACGAATAAAACTCGTGATATATCTAGAATTAGAGATTGCAGACGAATTTGAATATTACAAGTCTGTAGATGACTTTACCCTTAAACATTCTTACCATTCGCTCACTTACCCCTCCCCTTTCTTCTTACATGAAGTTGAATACATTTAGTCGTAGAGGTTCGTAGCGCGTGTTACGTCGTCCGCTGCTACGCTGGACCCGCGTAACAAAAGATTTAAACGCGCTCCCTGGCGCTCCCGCCATTATACCACTCGCTCGGAAAAAAGAATGGAAAATTGTTTTTGGTCTTGTAATTATTTGAAGTTTTCTTTTAGTTTCGTCTTAATCTTAACCTTATGGAATTCTAGGACAAAATACATTACACAGTAAAACTGAGCTCTTCTGTTCACTTCAATCTTTTCAAGCTAAAGTGGCTAACTCGTCCAAAATGCTCATCTGAAATGTTAAAGTAGGAAAGCCTTTTTACAAATAATTACATATTTTTGAATTTATTGATTTATATCTTTTGCAACTCACTTGGATTTTTACTGGAGAACGCCCTTGAAAACATAAATTAATCTTGAAGTCTAGTTATGGGCACAGCCAGTTTATTCTTATTTCTAGTATATAAACTACGTACCTTTATTGCTATTTTCAGGGAGTCGATTGATATTTTGATGAGTGTGCAACAAGTTTTCCACGTAGATTGGCATGGCACAGTCATTATGTTTGTTTCTTGTAAAATAACGATTAAAGAAACTAGATCCTCATCATACTAATATCTTATATAAGATATGTATGTGAATTTGAATGATTGAGGCTGGGATGCTAAAACAAAACTTTGACGAAGCTCGTCGCTTTGTCAGGCTGAAATATGGCATAGATGTATGTCATGTAGATCCATGAAGAGAAATGTGATAGAATACCTTCAAATATCTCCTTAGTATAAATAATATCTTTGTTTACTTGAAATAAACTTACTTTTAATAGGTCACTATATATCCCGGAAACAAGCGTGCAAAGCTGCCGGCAGAAAGTAGTTTTGAAAAAGTCAAGGTCAATCTGTCAGTATGGTCAGTAGGCCCAGTTTTTATGTTTTCAACCAAATTCTAGCAGTTTTTACAATTTTCATTGCTAGCACAAGAACAAGAAATGTCGTTGCCATAACTACCGATAGACTCAAAAAATTTGGTATAAGTTTTCAGTCTGTAAATTGGAAGCATTGAACTGTGTAATAAACTAGGAGTGGAAATTAGGGATACAGATCAGTATACAGGCAGAATAAAAAGATTTACTCTTATGATAAAAAAATGCGAATAACCACCCTACTATACTCTCGACGCTTCTGAGGATTTTACTATTATACCTACCTCATCTTAGATGAATAATAATAATTTATATATATATAATAATAATAATAATAATGCTGGACAATCCACACAGCATCATCTAGCCCCAAGCTAAGCAGAGCTTGTTTTATGGGTACTAGATGGCTGATATACATAATACAATATTATTAAATAGATAGATATTTTTTATTATACATAGAAAACAACCAGAACCCCTGAACAAATATCTGCAGATCGTACAAATATTTGTGCCGAGGCGGGAATCGAACCCGCAACCTCCTGCGTCGCAGGCGGACCTTCGCCCACCGCGCCACAGTGGATGAATGTACTGTTTGTACTTATCTACGTTTCATTTGATTTAACTCATGTATTAAAATAGGTTTTCCGAGTATACTAGAATGTATTTATGCGGTATAAAGAAATATAATACTACAAATTTAAAAAAACTATCCTTTTCGAAGGAGGCCGAGCTCATGTACCTAAGCATTTTACAGTGTTGTTTTATGAATGACGCTGCTATTTCAGCATGGGGACAGCGTCACTGTCGCATTTTTAGGCTTCACCTCGTTAGTGTCTACTGACATTCTATGCTTTTTTCTTTTACGAAGTCAATGGTTTATGGAAACGTGTATCGTAAGCTTATGCGCACAACTTAGATTATGGCGTCAAGGAAGCTATCAATACCAGTTGTAAAGTTCCCCGATATACTGGCTGCATGGCCTCGCTGTAGGCATGCCAATGCTGATGCTCTGCGCCAGATACTGACCAGTCCTCGGGTCACACGTCGCTTCGAACAGATATTCAGATAATTTTTAATTATGATGATTGGATTTTATCCAACAGGTATACATATATCTGCAATATGAGCTCTAGTTGAATGATGATGTAACCGCGTAACTATGAAATCAGTTTAATTTTTTATTAATCTACCGTACAATTTCAAACACTGAACACCAACTTTAAAGGCAGTTTGTGCTGATAAACGGTACCACTGCGGTTGGTGTGATGTCACGATATGAGTCATGTTATATACCGACGAGTTGATAATGATATCTACAAGCTACTGTGTGTGTAGCCTGCTTACTGCTTGTCACGGGTGCCATGTTATCGGAGTGTGCTCGGAATACACACAAGAACGCTAATCATTTTCTATTAAATTTGTTAATTGAGATGCACAAAACATAAAATAATCACAAAATACACTAAATTTAAATGATATAGATGTATAGTTGCCGTGTGGTGCCGGCATAGAATTTCACCACCCCAACTCTTCCCGTGGGTGTCGTAAGAGGCGACTAAGGGAAACACACCGAGGGGCGGGCAGCAGCGCCTTCTGCAGAACAACTACACCGAACTGCGATCCCCAACCCGCATGCCCAGCGTGGGGATTATGGGCAATAACCCCCACATAATGATGCCATCTATGGCGCTCATTAGGGGAGGCCTATGTTGTGATGATGATGATGATGATGATAGCTTGATCGATTAACAACTTATGTGCATACAGAGAATCAATATGAACGAGACATGTAGAGACAACTGAAAATATTAATTTTATTACAATATTATTAACTAACTTACATAAAGTACATCTAAACTTTCACAATTTTAAGCATGCAATTAGGAACTGAAGTAAAGTGATTTTAGAGTTTTAGTAAACTAGATCCATTAAGGCGCTGCCATACGACAGACATCGTAAAACGACCACTTTTTCGTCGCACAGTTAGGCTTACTGCGACATATTACAAGCCCAAAAAAAATACAGTTTATAGTTTATAGTCAAGTGTATGGACAAAAGACTTATACAAAAATATTTCATAAAAACCATCTAGAAACTTGAAAAAAATATCGCAAGAAAGAACACGAAAATATTTTTTCGTCTCGAAATGCTCAATATTTTGAGTGATAACATTTTATAATTTTGTTACTGTAAGAAAGGTAATTTTATCATCTAGAGAATTATGTATAAAGATTTTAATTTACTGGTGTATTTACTTTTAAAATAAATTAAAACCGATAAATAATGTTGACATTGTCGAACAAGAGATTCAACTAAATCAAACGCATCACCATTTTCAACTTTATTTGTCAAGCGCTACGAACTACTAAATAATACTACTTATACCTAAATATTGTCTTTATACAGGGCCTTAACTCTTATAAAATCTATGGCGCGAAAGAGACGTCCGCTGTCACCGCACTCAAAATCATCCGAAAACTCATCTATCATCGAGTTCATTGGATGCTTGTCACTATTTAAAGTAGTTCCTCTCGATATGGTAGGAGGAAGGACTCGAAAACGAAGAAATATTCGAAAGGAATTGCGCACAACTCGGTCTACGCGCTCTGTACTTTGTTTGCAACAGTCTGCAGTTAGCTCTATTGTTTCTATTGTAAATAATAGTTCTAATTGGGTCAAAAAAAATCAATATATAAAAATCATCCTACATACATATATTTATTAAAATATAATGGAATAGTAAAAACATTATTTAAGTACGCATGGATCATTGGACAAAATTATCTGCTATGTGGAAGTTTTTGAGTAGATTAATAATTACTTATTATTAATCAAGATAAGATAATTAGCCACGACCGAACCTACGAAATCACATAATTATAAGTAGAACGTTTTATCACTATTTGGATAACTAAGTTAGATACTAATGATGATAATTAATTATTAATCTTTACTACGATTAAAATATAAAATTATCGAACTCAGATTGACTTGCAGACTTTTTATTATTTTAATGAATCATTGCGTAGACATCATAAAATAAGATTCTAAGAAATCCAGATTAAATAGGAGTTAAAAAATTTGAAAAATAATATATTACCCTATTCCATACAAAAATATAATTGTGTCTTGCATTTCGTATTTACCCGTAAAACACTGGGAAAGCTACAACCTATGCTCAAAATTCTAACTATACCAAACATAGCTATACCAACATTTGTTTTAAACAAACCGCAAGGAATGGAACAAAATAATTTCATGTTTATTCTCGGCTAACAAAATTTATTGAATTATTATAACACCAATTCCAAAAAGAGATTTTAATTAAATAAAGCAGAGTTTTAAATTAATTGGGAGGTTAACTTCGAATTTGGCTGGATTATTATTTCCACGTTCTGATGAAATCGGTGTAAATTGTGTTTTGTACCAATTATGTATTTTTTATTCAACAATTTATCCGCATATGATATCACTTCGACCTCGTCACGCTTGTTGTATATGCGTGAGAGATTCGACACATATATAGGTGTTGTCAACGCCGAAAAGCGATGAGCAAGTACAATTGTCCACAAATGGTATACACACAAAGCGACAAACATGGATGAACCTGTACTTTTATAAAATTCCTTAACACGCAAGACAACAGAAGCCGCTGTATTTTGAAATATTTTAAATTTTTCCAACTAGCTTCAATCACTCAATAAAGATTGGGTTTCAAAAAGTTAAAACTATAAAGGTAAAAAATAAATAATAGAAAATAAATAATAAATACAAAATTAAAATGAAATAGATGAATTAATAATAATTATGTTGTATATTTTATACAAACAAAAAATACAGCGAAAGTGGCCTCATTTATTTCACGAGTAGATTTTCCGCTTATTAATAGTAAAAAAAATTAATAATTAATAGTAAAATACATCATTTAGCGCCATGTAAGCAGAACACGGCAAGCCAGTTTAGCGGCTTTAGAATCGCTGTGGCTTAGCGGTTTCTGTTGCTTTGCCATATGCTTAAGTGTACACGGAGTTTTGGAATTTTCACTGTTCAATACTTTTTGGTAGTGACTGTTCCAACAGATATTATAGCTTTACTACTTAGTGGCAGCAGATATTACCTAAAGGCAGTTATCCTTGAAGTAAACGCATACTAATGCAGGTGAATCTATATTTCTACAGCCAAGTTTACACTACCAAGTTTTTGATGCACAATTTGAGCAAGCCCTTGGAATATGAACAAAAAATAAATATAGGGCAGTACGAAGATATAGGAGTAGATTTATTATATAGTTCTAGTAGTAGTAGAGAATGGAAAGAGCTATGCTCGGAGTTTCTCTGAAGGATAGGATTCGTAACGAATGCATACGACAGAGAACTAAAGTCATCGACATAGCTCAGAGAATTAGCAAACTGAAGTGGCAGTGGACCGGCCATATATCCTCCTCCAGCCAGGTGGGATGACGATCTGCGAAAGACTGCTGGGAGATGCTGGATGCGACAAGCTGAAGACAGGGCGCTATGGCGCTCAATAGGGGAGGCCTATTTCCAGCCGTTGCAGTGGACTGACATAGGCTGATGATAATGATGATGATGTATTAGTAGTGGCAAATAACTTCTTCGGACGTAGAACCCTAACATTTATGACACAAATGTTTTCTAACAAATGCCTCATTGTCTAAGTAATTATTTGTAAGCCTAGAAATCTAGATCTATCTATCTAGAAATCTTAAAGTCTTTTGCCCAGAAACTACACATTTACTTACGTTAATATGATCAGGAAAGGCTACAAAGTAAAAAGGAGATAACTGAGCCTTAGTTATTCCGAGACCAGTTGTTTTGTTGCTGACCGTACCGTGTAAAGTCGATGTACGACAGTACCTATGTTGCTTCTATCCAACTTCTCATCATCACCAGCCTATAATAGTCCACGGCTGGACATAGGCCTCCCCTAATGAGCGCCATAGATGGTATCATTATTTGGGGGTTATTGCCCATAATCCCCACAACTCCACCGAACTGCGATCCCCAACCCCAGCCCAGCGTGGGGATTATGGGCAATAACCCCCAAATGATGAGTAATGCATCCTATGGCGCTCATTAGGGGAGGCCTATGTCCAGCAGTAGACTATCATAGGCTGTTGATGAATTATTAATTAATTATAAGTGATCCAAATGTTGTGTACTATATCATCATGCTAACATTTATCTATGAGACAAGTGTGAGCAACTACACAAGCCTATTGTTGTAATGTGCAACGTTGGTCAACAAAACACAATGTTTACTGAATAAATATTATACCTATTTATCTATATGACAATGCACACAGCATCATCTAGCTCCAAGGTACATATGAACCGGTAGACACGACAGACCTGGGGCACAAATATCTGAAGATAAATATTTAAATCACTATTTTAGTATGAGCCAGCGGTCCATACGGATTCCTTACTTTGTGGAAAATATTCTATACCCTATGTTCATCAAGGATAGTGGAGGATTCTAATGGTGAAAGACTCATACATAGTTAATTCAAAACCTTAAAATTAATTATTTAAGCCCTTTTTCTTACTTAAAAAATTTGTTCTGACTATAAAAATTGTGTAAAACATTTTTCCCGGAATCGAACCAGCACCTCCAGCGCCCTACAATATCCATGGGCGCAGGCAGCCCATCGTGCTAAAGTCAAATTCTGTTTATTACAAATATTGATAGTGTAGACGCCGCTTTAGCGAGTATTCAAGCGATAGGCAGCCATTTGAATAATTGCTGAACTGCTTACTCATCTTCGTGTAATACTGACTCATGGTATCTGCTCATAGCTTAGTTAGGAGTATTGATCCATTAGGAGTATTGACACGAGAATTGATCCATTCTCTCTAATTCAAATAAATTTTGCCCCGAGTCAGCTTGAAGAGAGAAACAGACAGGCCTCACGTCACACAACGTACTTTCGCGACTTATCTGAGACCTGTGAGTCCTCATTATGGGTTGATGACGACCACTGTGGCGCGGTGGCCAAAGGTCCGCCTGCGACGCAGGAGGTTGCGGGTTCGATTCCCGCCTCGGGACAAATATTTGTACGATCTGCAGATATTTGTTCAGGGGTTCTGGTCGTTTTCTATGTATAGTAAAAATATATATCTAATTAATAATATTGTATTATGTATATCAGTAATGGTAACGCCATCTATGGCGCTCATTGGGGGAGGCCTATGTCCAGCAGTGGACTATTATAGGCTGGTGATGATGATGATATCAGTTATCTAGTACCCATAACACAAGCTCTGCTTAGCTTGGGACTTGATGATGCTGTGTGGATTGTCCGGCATTATTATTATTATTTTTATAATTATTTTTATTATTGTTGTTTGCATGACGATAAAAGTTTCCGCCCCTTTCAATACTCGATCGACATAGAGACATCGTAGAGATGCTGCAATATTCCAAATGAACCTTGCAGCGTCTCTGCCGGATAGAGGGAAACTAATTTGCGTAGTTTGCAAACTACTTATTTTTTAAATTGAAGTTTAATATATGATGTTGATGACACAGAATCGACATTAATAATATTATTGTATCTAAGGCCATTTATTGAAATATAACTAGTTTAGTCAGTCATTGAGTTATTTTACAAATCTGCACCGTTGCTTTGTTTTATTATGACTATTGATGTCGTTTTAATTTTTTTCATGGACTTTCTGCCAATGACAAAGGTTTACCTAACCTAGTTCCAATAAATATAGAAAATCATTAATTTGCTTAATACATGTTTTCCCACGAATAGGAGAAGTGTGCCGCACTACAGATTTTTCACAAATGTGATGTATATTCTTATTATAATACCTAAACCTACAATCAATCGTACTAAAATAAAAAATATCAGATAAACTTAAAATAATTAACAAATTCTCATAGGTACAAAATCAAAATATATCAAGAAGAAAATCATTAACATTTAAATACCATTTCTCTATGTATACATTCTTGAGTCTATTTTTAAATACATTCGAATTATATGAGTCGCAGTTGTTTAAACGTTACTGCATGATTATATATTTTGGTTGCCATTACTAAATTACTTATTATTACGTATATGAACTCGATTTAGTTTTCTCATTTTATATGAGATTTGGCAGAGGTTATTTTTATCGAATTTGGCTTACCAAATTCGCCACACATTAGTATGGCTGGCAAGATAGAAGTTATATGTCTAACGAGCGTTCGAATACTTTTCCATAATCCTTATATCTATTGTGTATTCATAATCCCATCAATCATACTAGACGCAATCATATTCTATTAAAACAGATAGCCTAAGAATACATGCCGTGTGGTGACGGCATAATAAAGAATTTCACCACCCCAACTCATCCCGTGGGTGTCGTAAGAGGCGACTAAGGGAAACACACCGGGGGGCGGGCAGCAGCGCCCTCTGCAGAACTACTCCACTAAACTGCGATCCCCAACCCGCATGCCCAGCGTGGGGATTATGGGCAATACCCCCAAATGACAAGAACCGCCACAAAATGGCCCCCAGTTCCCGGCCGCCTCGCTATTCCTGGCCATGGTAGCGGCCACGGTAACGGCGGGGCAGGGGGTGCTAGGAATCACCGGGCTACCACACCCCACACACACTGACCCTGGCAACGTTTAACGGACGCACTCTGAGGCTTGATCACCATCTAGCGCAGTTGGAAGTGGAGTTAGAGAACATTAAATGGCATGTTCTAGGGTTATGTGAAGTCCGTAGAGAGGGGGAGGACACCGTAACCCTAGACTCGGGCCATCTTCTCTACTTTCGTGAGGGTGATAAAACATCCCAGGGTGGCGTAGGTTTCCTCGTCAATAAGGCCCTCTCTAACAACGTCGAAGAAATCTCCAGTGTGTCGACCAGGGTAGCGTACCTGATCCTTCGGCTGTCTAAGCGCTACAGCTTGAAGGTCATTCAGGTTTACGCACCGACCTCGACACACTCGGATGATGAAGTGGAGGATATGTACGAAGACATATCCAAAGCCTTACATCACACCACCAAGGCTCACTTCAACGTTGTTATGGGGGACTTTAACGGCAAGGTGGGAACCCAGACTGGCAACGAATCCCGAATAGGCCCGCATGGTTTTGGTGTTCGAAATCACAGGGGACAAATGCTCGTCAACTTCCTTGAGAAAGAGGGGCTGTTCTTAATGAACTCTTTCTTTAAGAAACAGCCCCAAAGGAAGTGGACATGGCGGAGTCCCGATTCTGTGACTAAAAATGAGATCGACTTCATCATGACGGATAGCAAGCATATATTCAGAGATGTCTCAGTGATCAACAGGTTCAATACCGGATCTGATCACCGACTCCTTCGAGGCTCTCTGAATATAAATTTGAAGCTTGAAAGAAACCGTCTGGTGAAGTCCACGCTCCGACCGAACCCAATCCAAATCATGGCGGGCACCGAGAAGTTTCAGCAGCTTCTCGGGGATAGATTCGCTGCCTTGGAACCCACTGATGACGCTGACGAGACCCTACACAATCTGGTAGAAACGCTGAGGGACGAGGGCATCAAGTTTTGCAAAAAGCAGCGTACTGGTAAGAAGTCCAAACTCTCGGATGAGACTCTTGGGCTGATGACAAAAAGACGGGAAACCACCCAAGCGACTTCGTCAGAGAGGTCAGACCTGAACAAGCGAATTGCGAAGATGGTACGACGCGACCTTCGGAGCTCTAATACACGCCTCATTGAAGAGGCGATAGAGCGAAACCGAGGGTCGAAAGTATTCACTCAGCAGCTTGGAAGGAGCCACCTGACGAAGCTTTCAACGCACGACGGAAGGACCGTTTTGTCGAAGCCGGGGATATCGGCCGAGATAGAGGACTTTTATGGCCGTTTATACGCTGCACATGCTCCCCGTTCCCAACGAGACGACCACGATTCTAGAGCCACCTTGATACGCCACTATACCGACGAACTGCCAGACATCAGTCAAGACGAGATCGTGTTAGCTCTGAGGCAGCTTAAAAATGGAAAAGCCCCCGGTGAGGACGGAATAACATCAGAGCTTTTGAAAGCTGGAGGATACCCTGTTATACAGGAGTTACAGAGCCTCTTCAACGCCGTCCTTCACAGTGGGAGAACTCCAAAGGCGTGGAGTGGGAGTTTGGTGGTGCTCTTTTTTAAGAAGGGAGATAAAACCCTTCTTAAAAATTATACCTCCCGATCTCCGATCCGAGTCCGATCTCGCTCCTAAGTCACGTCTATAAGCTTTTCTCACGAGTTATATCGAACCGTCTCGCCAGGAGACTCGACGAGTTTCAGCCACCGGAGCAGGCTGGGTTTCGCGGAGGATATGGTACCATAGACCACATTCACACAGTGAGGCAGATCATACAGAAGTCCGAAGAGTATAATCAGCCCCTGTGTCTGGCTTTTGTGGACTATGAGAAGGCCTTTGACTCCGTTGAAACCTGGGCTGTTCTACAATCCTTACAGCGATGCCAAGTAGACTATCGTTATATCGAGGTGCTGAGATGTCTCTACGAAGCCGCTACGATGAGTGTCCGAGTACAGGACCAGCAGACTAAACCGATCCAACTGCGCAGAGGAGTGAGGCAGGGGGATGTCATATCCCCGAAACTGTTCACGAGCGCGTTGGAAGATATGTTTAAGACGCTGGACTGGAAAGACAAGGGCATCAACATAAACGGCGACTACATCTCACACCTGCGATTCGCTGATGACATAGTCTTAATGGCGGAGTCGCTAGAGGAGCTGAACCGGATGCTGGACAGTCTAGCTTCAGCCTCCCGATGTATCGGTCTTGGCATGAATTTGGATAAAACCAAAGTCATGATCAATGCCCACATTGATCCAAGACCGGTGATCGTACATGGCCACCTTCTCGAAATTGTTTCTGAGTACACTTACCTCGGGCAGATTTTGCAGTTGGGTAAAAACAATTTCGAGAAGGAAGCCAAGAGGAGGATCCAGCTAGGCTGGGCAGCGTTCGGAAAACTACGTCGAGTCTTCTCGTCATCCATACCGCAATGTTTGAAAACGAAAGTTTTTAATCAGTGCGTCCTACCAGTCATGACCTACGGAGCTGAGACGTGGACACTCACGATAGGGTTGGTCCACCAGTTCAAAGTCGCTCAGCGCGCTATGGAAAGAGCTATGCTCGGAGTTTCTCTGAAGGATAGGATTCGTAACGAATACATCCGACAGAGAACTAAAGTCATCGACATAGCTCAGAGAATTAGCCAACTGAAGTGGCAGTGGGCCGGCCATATTTCGCGAAGAACCGATAACCGCTGGGGTAAACGTGTTCTTGAGTGGAGACCGCGACTCGGTAAACGTAGTGTAGGACGCCCTCCGACCAGGTGGGATGACGATCTGCGAAAGACTGCTGGCAGATGCTGGATGCGACAAGCCGAAGACAGGGCGCTATGGCGCTCATTAGGGGAGGCCTATGTCCAACAGTGGACTAACATAGGCTGATGATGATGATGATGACCTTACGCACACCGTACGCCACCCTATCCTTTTCCTGCTTTTCGAGCGTCGAGAATGTTGGGTGGTGTGGGCTAAGCGACCTCCAGTCCTTACTCAGGACAGGACAGGATAGGAGACTTACCTACATATCTATAAATCTATACGTCGAACTAAGTTCCATCAAATACTGTCGCTCAAAGATATGACCTAAACAGAATCTGACCTTAATCGACTGGCCGTGTGTCCCTATGAAAGCTACGGGTGTATGATAAGGTGGCGCCGTTGAAAGTAATATCAGTAAAACACTCCGTTGGTGTGAAATTTAATTTGCTCAACCTTTTATTACTTAATATAATCACGGGTTTAGGTCGAGTTCATTTAACGACTTTTCCCGATTATAGACTCTGTTGTGGTCACGGTATTAATCATTACTAAATACACCTTAATATTAATAATAATGTGTTAAGATCGCGTAAGTTTAGTTGCTCAAACGTTTTGTTAGTGTGCTTTATGAAAAAACGCCTTGTGAAATGAATAGAGCAGATTCTTATACATAAAATACGACTATTACTTCGGTACGACGGCGACGACACAAGGAAATGTTTTCGAAAAAACAAAGTGGGAATTGTCAAGTTCTTTTATTTTTATAATTTCATTTAATTAAAAATAAATTAGGTACTTAAACATACACTTAAGTTTCACAACGATTAAAAGCTAGTACCAAGGTGGGTTTGTGGCCCGGCGGGAACCGAACCCACGCCTCGTGAGTCTCAGCCTAGCCGGGCTATCACACATTATTAATAAAATTGTCTGGCTATTTCCCTGTTTTAACCACTTCTTTTCTTAACATTACATTTGTCTATAAAGGTATTTCGAACAACTACTTTTAATAGTGAATTCAAAATAAATAACGATCATACATTTTTAAACCCGAGATCGAAATGGTGGAAATATTCCACGACATAAAAAAAACAATTTTCATTTTTAATATATAAATATCACTTTTAAATCTATCAACGTAAGGTATTTATATCACAATCAGAGGTTTGCCAAAGCTATACCTACGTACCTCTCGGGTTTTCATCTTGTACCTCTTTGTTTATGAATCCCGACGTTTCGACCACTTTACGGCGGTAACCGTCACAGTCACGGGAAAGCTGCCATTATTTACAATAATCCTCAGAATATTATGCGAGTTATATAGCAAATATCCCGTCGGTAATTTACTAGACTACAGGACTACTACATCTTCTGTCTCTAATATGGTTTTTGAACGACGTCAGTGACTGAGTAGACTTCAACTCCTCAGCAGTCAAAGGCCTTCCTCTGAACTCATCCTCTATATCTTGCAACGTCCTATCTTTGGTCTCCGGTAAGAAAAAGAACGCTATCACCAGGCAGTAGGCAACCACAGCCGCGTAGATACAGTACGCACCATGAATGCCTATCGTACCAAAGAATAGAGGAACCGTCTTTACCGTTATAAACAAATTCATTGATAAGAACAACACACTTATCCCTCCAGCCAAGCTTCTGTACTCCAAGGGAAACAATTCTCCAGCGATGATGAACGGTAACGGCACCGTGCCAGTAGCTATAGTAAACATATGAATATGGATCAACACAACTCCTATCATTGGATGATCGAACGGCAGCATACCTTTCCCTTTAGCGTAGGTATACGCCGCAGTTGTCAGAAAGGCAAAAATATTAATACTGACAGTGGTAAAGAGCATAGTGCGTCTATTGATCTTTTTGATGACGTAGATGGCGATGGAGTTGGAGATGATTCGTTGAGCGTCCATGGTGATGATAAGCAGCGCGATGTTGACGTCACTTCCGATGACGTGGTGGAAGATATCGGAGGCGTAGGCGGCGAGGATGTTCGCTCCAGCCCATTGTCCAAGCGTATAGATGTGCATCATGATGAAGATTGGTTTGTAGAACTCTTTCTTTCGTATCGTGAGACTGAAGTAAGCAACGTTTCTTCGCACCTTGGCGACGAAGGACTCTGAGATGTTGGCGTCGGCTTTCCCCTCGCGGACGATGACGCTAGCTTCCAGCATCCTCTTTAGTTCTTCTTCCTCTTCTGTGTCACCTCTCAGCCAGTGGAAGACTTTTGTACTGTCTTCGTATCTGAAAGAGAAAACAGTTTTTTTTTTTAAATAAGTCTTTATTTTAAAGAATTTGAAATTTATTAGCATCGTATACATATAATTTGGAACCTGATTTGAAAACTAGCGCTAGCCTTATCTATTAGTATTCGTACTCCACAAGTTACTTCCTAAAGCTATGGTAGACACTGTTTCTCTCTTTGGGTGGTTTATTGCACGCCCGCTAGGGATAGTTTTGTTAAAATAAACAATACTTGATTCATTATTTACTTTATAGTATATTTTATACCGAGTTTTATGTGAAAGAAAAGGAGTTTTTGTTTATTTTTATTAGTCTACTGTTATTTTGTATGTGTGTGTCTCAAATGTCAAATAAAGCTATATCTATCTATCTATACTAATCTATACTAATATTATAAAGAGGAAAGATTTGATTGTTTGTATGATTGTTTGTTTGTTTGTTTGTTTGTTTGAATTGAATAGGCTCCGAAACTACTGGACCGATTTGAAAAATTCTTTCACCATTAGAATCCTAAATTTTCCTTGATGAACATAGGCTATATAATATTTTCAAAAAAGTTAGGGATCCGTATGAAAAATTCAATAATTGAACCCTGCGCTGAATATTCAACCTCTTTTTCTATGGCACGTCAGAATAGAAAAAGAGGTTTAATAGCGCACGGTGCTTGCTTTTTCTCTACGGCCAGTGTCAAGGAGTGTCGAGTCAATGTCAAAAATCCCAATGCTGTTAGAAAAAGTAAGGGATCCGTATGAAAACTGTGAAACACATCGTGTCAGTGTGTATAATTTCTGAAATTTTTGTTTAATACCCGTGCGAAGCCGGGGCGGGCCGCTAGTGTTATATATACTAATATTAGTTAATATCTATACTAATATTATAAAGAGGAAAGATTTGATTGTTTGTTTGTTTGTATGTTTGTTTGTTTGTTTGTTTGTTTGAATTGAATAGGCTCCGAAAATACTGGACCGAGTTAAAAAATTCTTTCACCATTAGAATCCTTAATTTTCCGTGATGAACATAGGCTATATAATATTTTCAAAAAAGTTAGGGATCCGCATGAAAAATTCAATAATTGAACCGTAGTCTGTATATTCAACCTCTTTTTCTATTATGGCGCGTCAGAATAGAAAAAGAGGTTGTATATATAGCGCACGGTGCTTGCTTTTTCTCTACGGCCAGTGTCAGTTTTGGAATGTCGAGTCAATGTCAAAACCCCAATGCTGTTAAAAAAAAGTAAAGATCCGTATGAAAACTGTGAAACCCATCGTTTTAGTGTGTATAATTTCTGAAATGTTTGTTTAATACCCGTGCGAAGCCGGGGCGGACCGCTATAATAATTTTCTGTAGATAGTGTAGCATCCCTTTCGACACCCCAGAGGTCAATTTTTTAAAATAAGATTTATGAATTATTCTAGAACTTAAACTATCTAGATACCAAATTACATCGTAGATACGAGAAATATGAAAATAAAATTTTGGAAAACCCCGTGTGTGGTGACTTCTTTGGGTTTATTTGATAGATGGTAGATAAATTGTAAGGAGTACCAACCTGCCCTGATCAGCCAACCAGCTAGGAGACTCTGGCGAGTAGATAACTATCACCAGATCCAAGAACGCGATAAACGCACAGACCAGGGCCGTGGTCTGCCAAGACACGTAGGAACCCAGCGTATGGACCATCAGGACTCCTGTGGCGATGGTCAGGGATATGCTGGTGAGGAAGGCGCCGCGGTTCTTGGGACTGGTGTACTCGCCGATGAGGACTGGGCCCAGGGACGAAGACATACCCATGGAGATGCCTTGGAGGACCCTGGAATTTATAGGATATTATGTTTTAACTTTAGAGTTACAAAAATTGTAGAAAGCAAACAATGGCGCTTGTCGAAAGTCTGATTAATCGTTTAATCAATGTTGATATTTCATGAATGTATACATTATGTAATTTATGTGAAATAGATAGATTGATGCAATAAATGAATTTTTAATAGTCGCGGGTTTGACTTAATCCGTACCTACATTTATCTTTGGCATTATTACTTTATTACCCTAATAATTAAGATAAACATAATGTTCGGTAATACTGATATTATGTATGGTAATGAGAATACTGTGCACCCAGTGTTATTTGTATACAAGGAAATAACCCCATGATTGGAAGATTAATAGCTCATTAAGCTATTCACCATTCGTGCTGTTTACCATTAGCGTAATAATCTATTCAACCAGCTCAACGGCATATTACCTCCTCTCTAATATGCCATTCCATATCCGGTACTCATAAAACTAGGATATAAAGTAATAACTATGATTTTTGTGTCAAGTAGAAACGACGTCTGTGGCGCGTCGGACGAAGGTCTTCCTGCGATGCAGGAGGTCGTGGACTCGATTCCTACCTTGGGGCAAATGTTTGTACGATCTGCAGATATTTGTTCCGGTCGTTTATAAAAAATATTTTTTTACTGGTTGGTACACTTCCATCTGGTATTGAGATGGATCATATGAGCTACCTGTAGTTTGTTTGTGACTGTCTGCAATTAGCTCAATTGTTAATACTAGATCTAATTCGGTAAAATAATGTAATTTTCTTTGTTAATAAAGGCTTTTTTGCCAATTAAAACAAAGTTATAATATTATATTACGTACATAAGTTATCTAGTATCTATATACCACAAGCTCTGCTTAGCTTAGGGCTAGGTGATGCTGAGTGGATTGTCCATTATTTTTTTATTAATCGTAAACAAACGCTTTTATAGCCCTTTTAATACGGATTATGGGCAATAACCCCCAACTGATAACCATGGCGCTCATAAAGGAAGGCCTATCCAGCAGTGGACTGATATAGGCTGACGATATACGATGATGTGCCGCCGTGTGGTGACGGCATACTATAGAATTTCACCACCCCAACTCTTCCCGTGGGTGTCGTAAGAGGCGACTAAGGGAAACACACCGAGGGCGGGCAGCAGCGCCTTCTGCAGAACAACCACCGTACTGCGATCCCCAACCTGCATGCCCAGCGTGGGGATTATGGGCAATAATCCCCAAATGATGAATAATGCCATCTATGGCACTCATTTGGGGAGGCCTAGAGGTCCAGCTGTGGACTATTATAGGCTGATGATGATGATATACGACGAAACAAACGCCGGCTCACCTCGCGACCAGCAGCGTCGGAACACTGTTGGCTGTGATGATGCAGAACCAGCCGACGATCAGCGGCAGGATGCTGCAGAGGTTGGCAGTGCGCCGGCCGTACTGCGCCATCAGCGTCGGCACGATGAAGTTACCCGCCAAGAGTGCGAAGCCGAGGATTGCCGCTGTAATCAAAATTACAGAAATTAATAAATAATTCTGGTCGAAGCGACGTTTCACTTGTTCCTCTTTTGGACAAAAAATTGGAGTGAAGAGAAATCAATAGCAAATTATTTCTTTTTTATAATAATTATCTGTAGGTATGATATTTGACTTGACTAATTGCTTATTTTGTAAGCTTAAAGAAATAAAGTTATGAATCTGAATATGAACGTGAGACCCGAGAGCTGGTCAGTATCTGTCGCAGCGCATCAGGATTGCCATACAGCGAGGCAACGCAGCCAGCATCTTGGATACACTTCCAACTGGTATCGATATGGATCAGTTGAGCTACCTGTAGTTTGTTTGCAACAGTCTGCAGTTCTCAATTGTTTCAGTTGTAAATACTAGCTCTAATTTAGTTAGATACCTAATTGTAATTTTCTTTGTTAATACAGGCTTTTTTGCCATTAATAAAAAAAACTAGTTAGATAATTGTAAATTTATTGGTAATAAAGACTTTAAGGGACAAAAAAAATAATAATTCTGGACAATACAAACAGCATCGAGCCTTAATGTAAGCAGAGGTTTGTGTTATGGGTACCTACTAGACCAGATGATACACTTAAGTACACAATTATAGTACCTTCGTTGGCACTGGCAACGTGTAGGCAGTCTACAAACGCCTACTCCGTGCGGGAATTGAACCTGCAAACTCCTGCGTTGCAGGCGGTCTATAGCCCGATGCGCCACAATGGTCTTCATTTAAGCGGTATTTGTGAAATGTATACTGCCGGTTCATTTTACAACAACTAGTTTTTACAGTAGCGTTGCTCACGTTTTCGAGTATGAAACATAGTGCAGTTTATTTTATCATATTAGTTTACACTAGACTGTTGTTTACTGGCTTGTGTATTTCCACCGTTAATTTTTATATAATTGCCTGACCAGATTTGGCAATATTAGATGAGATGTAGTAGGTACTTATTGTAGTTGTAGTATTGTAGTAAACTTAAATAAATTTATAGAATATAATAGGTACCTATATAAAAAAAATTACATAATATGAATATATGTACCTAGGTATAATTATATAAATTACCTACACCATAATATATACTACATAAGTAGGTACTTTAAAATAATGATAAGTACCTATTTGGAAAATAAGTATTTGGATGCAGGTACGTATTTTAAATCCTTTCAGGTCGGCCGGTCATTATTTGTATATTTGTAAAATTAAGAACGTCGTTATTTTATTTTTGCTAAATTATCTTACTAATATGAGTTTGGATAACAAAATATAAAGCGTTCTTTTATGCTAATTTTATTAAGAACACTGACAATTTACCTGATAATTTGCTTAAATCGTTGAAGATTTTGTCATTAGACTCCCAATTATAGGTTTTTTGACACAAATTGCGAGTGCATTATCACACGTCTTTCTTGTTTTACACGTGCTATTTTGCTTATCGAGAGGAAGGAGCATCAGTAAGGTATTTACATATTATTATTATTAGCTCTGTGAAACAAAGTAATGCTTGAGTGTCATTTAAGTTGGGACAAAACAACACTAGCGATTGTCGGTCATTCACTTGATTTAATTTGTTAGTATTTACATACTGTTGTTTATATATTATTAAAATGGGCTCTAGGTTAAGTTTTTACAAACAGCTATTTTATGATGCCAGAAATAAATGTAAAATAGTAGATTTGTTGTTCAACAACTGATAATGTGGTCCCAAGAGTCCGTATTCATAATCCGTGTCAAGCCCAATAAGTCTAATAAAATATTTCAAGCAAAAAATAAATTGCAGCTAGCAACCCATAGTCAGGAAAGTTGGTTATCCCCCGTACCTCGTGTCCTGCGCCTGAATTCAGATCTCTTACTGAACTCATAAGATTTTAGAGTTCGGTAACATTATTTCTATAAGCAGTGAGAGATGTCTTGTTATAAACAATAGGTAGGTACATTATTTATTATTGTAAATACTGGTCCTTATTTCGTTATCAAATTGTTATCCAATTTGTTAAGAAAACTTTTATTATCTAACTATTAACTAATCCCAGTCATATCGTCTCATCAGATTATGTATCGCACCTGCGTGTACGCACATTTGTATATACTTTAACAAATCCTCCGAAAAGCCGCCGTGGCCGAAATTTGTCTAGAATAGATAGATAGTGTTTATTAATAAAAGAGGATAACATTTTTATGTTAAGAAGAGTCTTAAATGCTAAATTAGGTTTATCTAAACAATAGAGTTCTCTAAGATAATATTATAACCACGCTTAATAGCTATGACAGTACGCAGGAGGTATCATCAAGCACTTACCGATCCAAGATCCAGAGGCATCGTCGATGGGGATGAGGGAGCCTGGTCTCCGCAGCTGCGGGAGCAGGATCGCTGCGAAGCCCATCACCAGCCCGTGGCCGGCCATGTTCAGGCAGACGCCCAGGGTCACGAAACACTGGAAAATACCATTTGAAAGTTTTTTTTAGTAATGCCGTGGATGTTTAAGAGTCGGCTAAAACTATCAGAGAAAGGACAGCAGCTTCTGAATATCTGCAATCCGATGACCAATCGCGAACCTACCAAGCGAGGTGATTGTCGCGAATCGCCCCTTGTTTGGGCAGGTTTATTGACATGTGGGCGGATATCCGCATGGCAGGAAAAGGGGTGAACAAGGCATCCCAAAGCGCGATATCTCGAAAGATACTAAACCATCGATGCATGGAATCTCGACAAAAACAAAAAGTGAACGAGAGCGCGACGCAAAATTTAAAAAAAAAATGGGTTTCAATCTTCTAAAGCGTAACAATCAAATTTGTTAAAAAATGGCCCTTTATACTGAGGAAGATAAAAAGTGAAGATCTAGTAGTCACCTTTAATTTAACACATTCACTGACAGTTTTCAGCGGACTTTATATTACTGTACCTACTGACAGCTGACGCACAGGCCTGACCTATTCGATACGTTTTTAAACATTGTTGTACTTCAAGAATTACCTACAACCAAGATACACACATTTTACAATACAAAATGTTTAAGTACCTACTCATTCTCAAAATTCGAAAAAAAAAGCTAAATATTTATGTTAATTGGGGACCATAGAAACTATGGGTATGACAAATTGAAACAAAATCTTGCCAGTTTCAAGAAATGACTTGTATTTCTATAATTAGAACAAAACCAATTCGTTTTGTTGTCGTCGAGCTATTTTTTATCCATATTTCCCGTTAGTACTGCCTCCTATATGGATGGTGAATAGAATATTTATTCCCGTTCGTCCCACTCATAGCAATTCTACAACCTAACCTTATGTCGGAAAAATACATAACACCGGGTTTTTAAGAAAATATCTGAGCGTCAGTCTCCAATGAGAGTTAATTTATTATACCTCGTAAAGTTATATAATTCTCAAATTTGAACCCAGATCTTGGTACTAGGTACCAAGATATAGATAGGTACTAGGTACCAAGATCTGGAATAATTAGCAACAGTTCAGTACTAGGTAAACCTCTATGCAATACCCTTGACGTTCAATATTCTCAATATTATCCTCATGAGATAATACCTAGAGAATAGATAATTATAAGTGATTGTATATTGTTTATCATCTGCCAATTTCAAGGCCTCATCAACTTTACGATAAGCTGATATAAAACACTTATCTAATCAATTTCACAAAATAATCAGTAGGTGATAAAACAATTCAAATCAGTCTATTTGGATTTCAGACATTATGGGAAAAGAATGTTTTAATAATTTTTCTTTCTGGAATCTGTACATTTTAACATTCAGTCATACCAGACCGGACCCACACACCGGGGGGCAGGTAGCAGCGCCCTCTGCAGAACAACGCCACCGAACTGCGAAGCCCAACCCGCATGCCCAGCGTGGGGATTATGGGCAATAACCCCCAAATGATAATGCCATCTATGGCGCTCATTAGGGGAGGCATATGTCCAGCAGTGGACTATTATAGGCTGGTGAAGATGATGGTGATAAAACAATGGAGAGCAATACGTTAAAGTGGAAAAAAAAGCTTCGAACGCCTTTCATCGATATAAAAGTTTTCTTATTGTTATTCTTTGTATACACGGAGAATATAAATAGTTATATTTTATTAATTACTACTACAGATAGATCTAAAATTTAAATTCAGTCTATTAAGTAGTTTTAACGTCATCAACGCCTAATTTTATTATAAAGTGTATACAATAAATAATAAATCCATCAAACTTTTTTTATTATTCCTTATGTCATAAATTGTTTTTTATGTAAACGCTGATAAAACAACAAATTATGATATAAAACGAATAAGCGGGTAACCTTTGTACCTATCTACTGTACCCAATGCACATAAAAACTGATATCCTGTAATTGATTATCTTTGCTTATTATTGTAGACCTATTGTCTTCCCACTCGTCACCTACCTCTTATTAAAGACAAAAAATTAATCTCGACAATATTATGTCTAAGTAGTTACACAAAGTACTTAGACATATTGTCATAAAATTACATAATAAATATGTACCTACCTACGATGTACCTCTTATAGGAATATAATCCTATCATATTTCCCCGGAATCCTTGAAATAGGATTACTACAAACTTTTCCAAACAAAAATTTCGATATTGACTGAACTAAACCTAAATTTCAATATATGAAAAATGTCGTACTGAAACAAGATAAAGATGTATCCGCCACGGCTTTGTCGATATTAACACATTTTAATAAAATAGTTTTTAGTTGTGGTAGTTTTGTGTTGGTAGTTCAGTCAGGTTTATTTTTATGCCAACTATCTATTACAGTGAATGCATAATTTGCGCAAAACTACTAAAAATTGTTTAATTATCGTCACTCCTAAATTGTAAAACTTTGATTTCATTCACCTTTGACCACACAAGAAAACCTAGTATCACATTTTTAATCATTATTGAACCTAACCATAATATTTTTTTTAGAAGAAACTCGCCAAGCCTGAATTTTAGATGCTTTTGAAGTTGTTTAGCGCAGCGAGTAAAATTATCAAGTTTCAACATAAAAACCGAATGGGTTGTATATAGAAAATTAACAATTTTCCTGTTAATGAAAATATGACATATTATACTCTTACTTTTTACCGGTCGGTGACCCTGTCGGCCGGTAATCTACTTAAAATTATGAACAAGGAAAATGCGAGGAATAATTTTACTTGTCCTTACATAGTAACCACCAAGATGGCAATCTTTATTCATTTTATATTCATTTTATAGATAATGTGTGCATGTATATTTAATTACTGCAGAAAACAAACCGGTGTTTTCTTAAATATTCAGAGTGGAGACGCTAGGTCCGTGGGGTACCGAGGCTCTCCGGGTTTTCAATAAATTATCTGAGCGTATGGTCGAAGCTGGTTGACCCGAGAGCTGATCAGTATCTGGCGTAGCACATCAGCAAGGCAATGCAGCCAGCATCTTAGGTTCACTTCCAACTGGTACTGATATGGATCAGTTGAGCTACCTGTTTGGTTGCAACAGCCTGCAGTTAGATCCATTGTTAAAAAATTTAAAACTAGCTCTAATTTAGTCAGATAATTGTAATTAAGTTTTCTTGGGTTAAAAAAGGCTTTAACAGTTTTTTTTGTAACGTTTTAAAAATACGTGGAATTAAATCGGAATGAAAAACGGCAATTCTATATGTAAAGACCATTGTGTATAATAACAGAATCTGTTCTTTGTTATGAGTAAATTATTTCTATACAGAGCTGTGAACTCTGACTTTCTGAGCCTGCTTTGAGACCTTCAAGGAAGAGTCCGTGCTTGTTTCTGCATTTTGTGAATGTTGAGACTAGTTTGTCGCAGTATCTCTGTAGCTTTTTAGCTATTATTTCTGTAGATCCGACTACAATAATGTATGACCATAGACAAACAAAACACAATTTGTGTTTTGTTTGTCTATGGTATGACGTAGGTATGTTATCTAAAGTTGGATGATCTCTACATTTAAGGCTTTATATTTATTATTATTATTAAATTTCGTTTGCTGTTATTTTGCTGTGGGATGGTGTTTTAATTTTTTTTATTTTATGTCGGGTCTATCGTGTGCTATTGTACATCTGTTTGTGGCGGTATCCCCCATGAGCTAAGCCGTTGGTTTTTAACCTGAGGTTGTGTTAAGTTTTTCTTCGAAGAAACACTCCAAAGTTGTTTTTGCTCATGCCTTGTAAGTATGACGATCTATGATTATTACCACTATCTATGTTAAGTAGATAGTCTCAGTTGTCTAGTATTCGTATCATTAGCTCTGCTTAGCTTGGGGATAGACGATGTTGTGTGAAAATCCTGAATGATTATTATTGTGTTTCGGATTTCCATGATCTGTGGCTATATTGTGACCCGCTTCTTTGGGAGGCATGTGTGGGGCCGCCGCCGTAGGTAGAGGTGCACTTTATGTGAGTTAGTCTAAAGGCGAGGGATACACATAGCGGGCATCACCCTCGACTGAACACCTAAGATGATATCCGCTAGGCGTAACGACTATTGAAGAGGAAAAGAAAGGAATCAAAACCATATATTATTTGTTGGTTGGTAACCCCTCGCACAAATTTTCATAATTTTCAAAAACTATTTGTGTGACGGGTGGACGGACTAGGTAACTGAACGAGAACGTATTTTTCCACATTCGTTGAACATTGTTTGACTTGTCACATTCATTGGCATTCATTTTAATTCAATGTGATTAAAGGTTTCAATCAATACCTAAAATTGCATTACGCGAAATATAAATTTTATCGAAGCTAGGAAAACAATACTAAATTTTATCGCATATTTTCTATGGTCGATCCAACATTTTATACATACGATTTGCACACATGTTTATGTACATAAGTAAGTAAACAAACCGGAACATAATTAGCTAGGTCAAAAGTACATTGAGAAATAATTTGCACAAACACCAAATAACAAACTACAATCGGAATATTTTATTAAATTACTGACTAAAAACATAAAATTCTAAATAAACTTACTTGTTTCTTAAAAGGCGTGATCCATCCCGTGGTTTTTCCCATTTTCCCGCGCGAACATTCATTCCACTCTTGCGCACGGTCACACTATTGGACGAACACTGCTTTGAAACTTGGCTGAGGATTTGTTTATTACGTCACTTCGCTTAGGCTGCGCGCACGCAGATTTTTTGCGCGATATTTTTTGCAACACCAATCGGTTATTATTGTGCTGATTCAAATGTCTAATTACATAATCATAATTATGTTAAAACTGAACCGGTTTATATATTTTTAACTTACGCGATGAGACACGTCATTATAATAAATTTTTAAGGTTTAATCTTCTCCGAAATTTCAACAGATTTACAACACACAGGTTTACTGTCGTATTTAAAGTATGACTGGAGGACTCGAGTCACCATCCTACCGAAAACCAAACTCTGTTCCCAATAATGCGGCCTCGCTTCGCCGAGGTGGCTACCTAACCAACCGAAAAATATTCCTTAGTTATTTATTTAACGACGAAAAAACCAGATAATCTCAAGCCGTTGCAAAATAATAAAACATGACTTAAATGTGTTGCAAAATGTTAAATTCAAAGTGCAATCGCGCCCTTAGAACCACAGGTTAGACAATGTTACACAGTTGAAGCATCAACGAAACACGGCATCGATACTAAGTGTCACAATCAGCTCATACACTTGTAGATGTTATCCGTGACAGCAGTTATCGAGCTGAGGGAGTAGTATGAGTTTGGGGAAGACCATAACGGAAAAAGTATAATTATGTTTATCACCGCTGACTTGTCAAAGTTGTACTGGTAAATTATAACTATGATTCAAAAACTATAATCGAGTTTGTATAAAATAGTAGATCGATGTCACTATGAAATATAGTTCCTTTCAGGTAGAGGCGCTGAAAAACGCTAAATAAATGAACGGAAATAGAAACTTTTATTGTTTTCGTTAATTTGAGCGAAACTCAAAGATTTTTGTTATTGTAGTGCATAAGAAAGTTCAGATTTCAATAACTTTATTTCTTTAGGCTTACAAAATAAGCACTTAAACAGTGTACTCTTTGCATTTGTACTCGGCGTAACCTCTTAATTATAAAATTAAATCCCAAAAAAAAAAAATCAGTGGGACTTGAATAGGAAGGTCGGAGATCGATCGGATGCTATTTAATTTCGTAGCGAAACTCATGCTAAGGCCTCTGAACCAATAAAGGTAGGAAGTGTGCTTAAGGTTATAGTTATCAAAGCAGTGCAAGTTTTTGCCACGGCATTGGTTTTTATCTTGAAGCTAAATGAGGGTTTAATTTATTAGGTTAGCAACATCTGTATGATAAAATCCAACTTATCTCATGTAATAAAATGAACTAAAGTGGAGGGTAAATACTTTGTTTGATAAAGTTCGGTGGTATTTCTAATACTCCTATAAAATTAAAAAAAAAAACAATATTAATATCTCTTCAAAAATACAGTTTCAAAAAGGTTTTTTGACATGCACATAATTTAGTTTTATTTTTGTGTTCTACGATAATACGGCGGCGCGGCGGCGGCGGCGGCGGTGACGTCGCGCGGTGCTATAAACCGTAGTTTTTTGCGGCGAAAAACGGTCTGTGGTCAAGAGCCTATATTCATCAGGGAAAATTTAGGATGAAAATTAGTGATGAAAGAATTTTAACAATACAGTAGTTTCGGAGCCTATTCAATTCAAACAAACAATCAAATCTTTCCTCTTTATAATATTAGTATAGATTAGGTGTACCAACTTACAAGAATGATAAAAAATATCAAATCACCTAGAAGTTTTTATGATTAAATTCTATATACTCTAAGTATCTAACATTAAGTTCAAAAGTGTATACTGTTGGACATAATAAAAAATCCCTAGACGGCGAAACCAATATTTGGCAAAATTCTTATCCTTCCTAATGTTTAAAATACCAAGTCTAGTTGGTATGAAGCCAAGTGGTGTGAACGGAAATAGATTTCCAAATGCATAGTTATTCCCGATATCGCTATAATTCACACAGAGTCAAAAGTCTTGCTCTCGCACACAGAGTACTTTTACTACATAGGTACTCTCGCACTTCAATGAGCAATCTGGCAAGGGGACAATGCACAATACAATATGATGCAGAACTGTGAAAACATAAAAAAAACCTTTTTATATTTTCACAGTTTTTTAAAGGTTTTCGTTAAAATACGAATCTATCGGGAATACAATTTTTATATGTAGGTATGTTATATTGTTTAAAATCGGCGGTAATTTACGTTAAAACCATTGATGCCAAGTAACGAAATATAAGGTAAATACATAAAATGTGAAATATGAATTTAGCTTCACGGTTTTTTGTTAACTTTTTTCTTGCTTTTTTCGAGGAATCAAAAAATTGACAAACAATGACTTCAATGATGGTGAATGACGATGTGAGAGACATTGTATCACGAAGGAATTTAATTCTAGTGGAATTTTCGCGTATATTTAAAACCTAACAAAGTAAAGTTTTCTTAATCGCCTCTATAATTTACCTAAAGATTGAGCGAATAAAGAATCAAATAGATCACTTTATATCCTTGTTTAACTTATATATACGTAATTTGTATTTTGTGCCGTGTCCAAGAGTTATGCAAGGCTAAAGGTACCTAATAACGCACTTTTATATTTTAGAAGATGAAAAACGAAGTTTGTAAGAGAAGTTCAGAAAATGAGCTGTTATTAATGTAACTTCATTGTTGAAGACAGAGTTATTTATATCGTAAAGAAACAATTTCTGTTTGACAGATTTGCGGTCTACGTTTTCCGTAAACGCGACGTAACAAATATTTATATTGTATACAAAGTTTAAACAGTGGCATTCTGCCAAATCTAAGAATTGCTCTTACTGACGGTGACTCTGTACTCTAATTATACGATCAACTACATGATTGATAAGTTATCAAACGGAGACACTACAATGAGTCGTGTCGGCCGAGTGGGGAACCCTCGAGTCTAATCTTTAAGGTCGCAAGTTCGTGAGTGATTATTAGTGGCCGAGTTAAGTATCAATCAAATAACTCATCCCATTAATAAATAATGCAAGATCATCCACCCAGCATCATGTAGCCACAAGCACGAGTAATAATGTAAGGGAATCAGAGTAAGGGCTGCAGCTTGATTCTCTGTATTTATAACACATCTACTGCGCTCACTAATTCGCCAAAACCAATGATTAAGGCAAAACAATCCCTGTTTGGGGGAGGTATTTTATGATTCCGCAGCGTATAAGCCTGTAAGATTTGCCACCCCAATTGAAGGAAAAACGACCAAGGGTAGGGACCGTAAACTGCAAGTTCAACTTATAGATCCTACACTGCCTGCCCGAGGTCCGCGCAATTTAGGGCTCTGTAGTAGAACTTGCACGGTTTCCAAACTATTCAATCAATTGTTGCGTTTCATTTGCTGTTTCAGGGTACACTAACTCGAAACTAGTCCGAAATATTACGTCCTTCTTAGGGCGTTGAGTTCCACATAACTTATGTTATCTAGCTAAATACATGAACTCTAGATATTTTCGCTCGGCTTCCAATGTAGATTTCCCTTTAGCACCTAAGTGGGTAGACTTGTGTCGTAGGGGTTGCATTCCTTCACGAGGCCAAAACCTCAATTTTTCTCCGCACCTGCAGTGATTTCCTCGTTTCTTTCGTTTGTCCAAACTCTAAGAATCGCTATATAGCTGTAGTAGAGACCACAGCGATAATTATATTTACTAATAGGAGTCATAGACCTCGTGATGAATTTGTATAAAATTAGTAGCGAGCATGTGACTTGAGTTGGCAGCTTCCATCAATGAGTTAGACGTTACGTTCACAACACACACATAGTTACCTAACGCGTAAGTACGTTGTTCTTCCACTAGTGGACAAAAAATTGAAGTGAAGAGAAATCAATAACAACTTATTTCTTTTTTGTTATAGGTAATAATTAACTGTATGAAATTTGACTTGTCTAAGTGCTTATTTTGTAAGCCTAAAGAAATAAAGTTATTGAATCTGAATCTGAATCTATGAATGCGAAGAGTCTCAACCGCGGTAATGACTGTTAAAGTCTAAAGTCCTTAAAGAATCATTGAAGTTAGTGAGATGAATGACATAACGTAAGAATGTTAGTTATGTACCTACTTGCCTATTATCAACACGCAACAAACGCGAAAATAAAAAATGTACTAATTCCGCCTTTGGTCCACTACAATTAGGCAATTATTCTGTACTTGTGGCTATTGTCTACCCCAATTATTTTATCTGATCAATAACCATGTCGCTTATTCAACTTTTTAATTGACAAATTTAGTTAAAATAACTATCTTATCCAAATACCAGCCGCGTCGCAGTCGCAGTCTCTTGAATATTCTCCAGGCGCATAATTTATCAGTTTTTCAGCACCTTGTAGAATTGCCGCGGCAAGACACAGTGAATTTTAGCTTGTTTGGTATATTCAGTAAGAATCTAGTAGAAATAACAATATTTCTCTAAATCTATTAGAACTAACATTGAGAAGGTCTATGTTTCACATTTGCTTGGCTTGTGATTGCAATTACAAGCCTTCTACCACATTAGTGGCTACTTAAGCTGAAGTGCATTCTTAGTCGAATACCTTAAATAATGCATAATTTTGGTATTAAAGCTAATCAGAACCATAAGTATAGGTATTAAATATACGTAGTATATAATTTTTTACGTACTTAACACTTAAAATGCTCGTAAATGCATCAACTTGAATTGCCAATCTTATTTAGAGTAACGAAATCACTACATATTATAAGACAAAGCAAATGCTGGATGCGATTAAAAGGAACTGAATTTTTAAACTGTAGGTATTGTATTTTTTGTTATTAGACTATGTATAGGTACCTATCTAGTCATAATCACACTGTGAACAAGTACAAGACATAGGCCTCCCCGCCGCTAGGCATGCGGTTTGGGGATCGCAGTTCGGTGAAGTTGTTCTGCAGAGGGCGCTGCTGTCCGCCCCCCGGTGTGTCTCCCTTAGTCGCGTCATACGACACCCACGGGAAGAATAGGGGTGGTGAAATTCTATGCCGGCAACACACGGCCCACACAATAGGTACCTAATACACGAAAAATAACCACGTTTTTTAATCAGGGCGACCCATCGACGCCAATATTTCGGAACGCCTTCAGCTAAAGTTATGTCTAGGTTAGAAACTAAGTAGGCTGTAATAAATCTTGGTACTTTATGAGAAATCATAAAGGGCTGCGTACAATACGCATGCAATAAAACAAATTAACTGGCACGCATGAAACCCACTTGGCTGTTTCGTCGATTTCAGTGTGTATTTATCTGTCATTTTTTATATCTCGCACAAGCCCTTTATTGACACAACAGATCATGTTCACAGATTAACAGCCTGCGCATATTTGATATCTTACTTTAATTATCGTGAAGATTATGTATAGCAAGTAAGGCTGTTTGTGCCTTAATCTGCCTGGTAGGGTGGCCAGGGGTTCGTGAGTTTGTAGGCCTATCAAAGTTAGTAAAATATACGCTAAACAAGTAAATATTCAGAGTATCTAGCATGACATTTCTGCAAGAGAAATATGGCTACAAACTTTGGATAAACAATGTGTTCGATATTTATAGCATTCAAATTAAAAAAAAAACAATACATTGTTCATAACTTATGATGATAGCTTTAGTGTGACAAACTCGTCAATTGTATAAAAACACCCCTTCAGCAAAAGTTTTCTAAATTTGTTCTTAAAAGTACTTGGGTTGTCAATTCCTTTGCCTTTTTTTTATATTTTTTGTCTGGGTTTTCAATTCAGTAGGAAGAACGTTAAATAATTTTATTGCCTGGTTTCTACTGCCATGCTTTGCTACAATAAGCCTCGGACTAACCCCGAGCTCTAGGTCTTACAATGAAACAAACAGGTCTACGTTACAATGAAACAAAAGTACCAAGAAGACATTAGACTTTCCAAGTTTAGGAAAAGGTATTTTCCGCCAACCGAGATTCCTGCTTTTTCCGAAGCCATGGATACCTCAGCACGAAATGTTTATTTAGGTTACCTATCACCTGTGTAATATGTAGATATACAGTCAGTCATACAGCCGTTTCGAACCGCATATAAACATATCACCTGGATTTCATAAATTAGTGTATCTGTGTTAGATCTATTTATACGAAGCTGTGATTTTCTGACATTATTTTATTGTTATCTAATAATCTTCTCTGTAGTACCTACCATATAATTTAGCTTTCAAGAATTAAGATATTTTTCTGAATAAGTATATATTTTTTAATAAATTCTAGTGATGTTGTCATTATAAGGCATTTTCCTAATTTTATCTAAAAGATGGTGTCCCCGACTGTTAGACAGGTAGATATTTTTTAATTTAGTCAAAGTTTAATTTCTGTATTTTTTGTTCGATTCCTGTCTTAAGATATTTGTTGCAGGTGTTTACTATGTATAATAAAAAATCTATCCATGTAATGTACCTACAGATACATAATTAAATTAGAGCTAGATAATGCTGTCTTTTCCAGCATTATTTATTTTAAAATATTTGCTTTTTTAATATCCGTTATTGAAATAACAACATGTAACAACAACACTACCAATAACAACATGTCCAATCTCAGAATTAATATTATTTATTTTGTATTTTTAATACTTAAATCACCATACACCGAACTAACGCTAAAGAAGAGCGGGGTTCTCTAACACAAGCATATTTTATGCTTAAAAGAGAACCCCAACCCCAACATGTCAATGCCCTTATGTACAGAAATATTTTTTTTTAATTACATTTTCAAATAAATTGTGTCGATAGTTTCTTAAACGCTGCATGAAACTTGAGCTGTCGACAAACGCTCAATAATAGAAAGGCACATAAGAACCATGTTGTTTCAGTCATGCACAGTGTCAGCAGTGCTGATCAATATGGTGGGGCAGGGCATGATGCTGAGCTACACGTCTAGCCTGATGCTGCGGGACCCTCGCTCTCCAGTGCACACGGACCTCAACACCGCAGCCTGGGTCGGTGAGTCACTACATACTAATCCACTGCGTAAAACAGCTCCCCTAATGAGCGTCATAGTGTCCTGTCTGCAACTTACCGCATTCAGCATCTCGCAGTACTTTTTATTCTCAATCGTTAATTCCATCATCCAGGGCACTCACAGAGTTAGAGAAGGAATCGGAGTCTCCACTCAAGAATACGTAATCTGTTGTCAGCTCTTCGTAAGATTAAAGATGGCCACCTGTCACACACACAAGCTATGTTGCTAGCACTCTCCGCATGGTTCAGATGCGTTCATTAAGCATACCTAACGAAATTATTTATAGTCCAAACCTTTTTAACAAAAAACAATTTAGCTAACTGCAGTCTTTTGCAAACAAACTACAGATAACTCAACTGATAGATATCAATTGCAGTCGGAAGTGTCCCCAAGATGCTGGCTGCATTGCCACGCTGCATGTCAATGATGCGCTGCGCCAGACACTGACCAGCTCTCAAATCACATGTCGCTTCGACTAGACTCTCAGATAAGTTAGAAAACCGGATAGCCTCGGTTCCCCACGGACATCGACGGTCTCGACTCCAAGGGGAGCAAATGCGTAAAAGGCTTCGTCCAGACCTGAAAAATTGTGCCTCTTATGGACCTCGGCCAAATCAGCTATCGCAGTCCTTCATGGATGTCCATTTATCCGTTCACTGGATGTCCATCATTATTCCAAGGCCATTGAATTAATAGTTCGGTCATTCATAAAAATTAAGATATACTTATATATATATATATATATATTATTATGATCAACAGCCATATCCTTAATAAATGTTGATCGTAATATTTGAACTCTGCTAATCCTCAAGCGAAGCAAGCGCTATCTTTAGGACTCCGATATGCGACTTTAAGATACTCTCATTACCTACTTTAACTTTATTGCAGGGCTCAAATTTATTCAATTGCTTCATTTATTGATACCCGAGTGCCTACAACCTCGTGGAGCGTAATTTATGTGTACACCATCGTTTGCCTGCGGTTTTGTCCATTACAAACGTATCATAAGAAGTATCTACCAACAATTTAATAAAACGAAAACAGCACTTCTAGATCACCAAATATTTGTAACTCAAACAGATAGGTACGTAATATAATCGCAACCAATATTTGCAACTCAAACAAATCCTACGACGAATCTCTTTTGCTTACGACCAGTTTTGTCTTTCCAGCATCATCAGCCGGAGCTTCCGGCATCCCCGGCTTCTTGGTATCAGCGATCCTCATGGACCTTTTCGGCAGACGGATAGCGCACGCCCTCGTGGTGGTCCCCGGAGCTATAGGCTGGGTCCTCATCTACCTATCCGCTGATGTATCCACTATCCTGGCTGGAAGGATCCTCGGAGGCTTCACCGCGGGCGCTACGGTCTCCCTCGGAGCCATCGCGATTGGAGAATACACCAGTCCTAAATACCGAGGCATGTTCTTAAACCTCAAAACTGTAGCGGTCTCCCTCGGCGGTATGATTGTACATATCTTAGCACACTACTTAGATTGGAGAACCATTGCGTTGGTCTCGATAGTGCCATACTTAGTCGCTATTTTAATCACAATGACATGGCGTGAAAGCCCTGCCTGGCTGGCAAGCAAGCAACGGTTCAGGGAGTGCGAGGAATCTTTCTTCTACCTTCGTGGTAAAGACGATAAGACATACCAAGAGTTGGAAGATCTGATCAGTGTTCAAAGCGACAGACTGCTGTCCCGTAAAGACCTCAGGTTTTCCGACAAAGCTTTAGAATTTGTGAAGAAATTCACTCGTTCAGATTTTCTGAAGCCACTATGCATTTGTTTCTTGGGCGCTGTGATACTAGAAAGTTCTGGACGGCATATATTCCCAGCCTACGCGTTGTTGATCATCGGAGAGATAACAGGGGATTCGGAGAACTCCTTCTTCTACACCTTGTGTCTGGATCTGATCATTGTTGCGAGTGCTCTGTCATCTTCAGCTCTGATCCGTTGTACCAAACGCCGTACGCTTTTGTTCTCAACTGGCTTTGCGTCATGTGTAGTGCTGCTATCTTGCTGCATGTATCTATTCCTGGCTTCAAGAGGCGTAATCTCTCAAAGCCGGGTGGTGCCCATCGCGCTGTTTGTGTTATTCTTCGTGCTGGCTAACTTGGGCTGCACTCCGATACCTCTAGCTCTGTTAGGTGAGGTCTACCCACTAGCTCATCGCGCAGCTGGTTCTGCAACAACAGGTATCGCGATGTCCCTCGTGCTGATGCTTGGTCTGCAATCAACACCACTGTTGCTAGAAAAATTGAAAATCTATGGTGCTTTCACCGTGTATGGTGGAATTACGTCATTTACGCTTCTGGTTCTCTTCTTTATACTACCGGAGACAAAGGACAAGACTCTGCAAGAGATCGAGAACTACTTTAACCATGGAACTTATGATACGAAGACTGATGAAGAGAAGGACGAAGAAAAAGTCAAAATGGTTCCTTCGGAAAAACTGTAAAATGGTACCTGTGTAAAAAACCTGTTTTAGGCAAGTTTTAGCCTTGCAGCCAATTATTTAAAATGGAATTGTTTATGAAAGTTTTAAAGATGAGTGATATGTTAGAGACCGACGGTATTCGTAGGATCAATAAGTATGTTTTATTATATTGGATGGTGCGTGCGATATGCGCTCGCGTGTAGATAAGATACGGTTTTCCTAATTTCATAATATTCACTTTTGTACGAGGTTCCTATCTTTTACCTCATTATTTTTCATGAATGTTTTAGTTCGTCTTCTATGTATAACTCATTTAAACCTTTATGTATGAATCATCTGGATCGTTAAAGAATAAATCATCAGTTTAAGTAGTTAGATGATTGATTTGGAGGTTTCGTTTTCAAATATATTATTTAACTAGGTTATTTTGTTTATTTATATGCATACTAGCGGCCCGCCCCGGCTTCGCACGGGTATTAAACAAAAATTTCAGAAATTATACACACTAAAACGATGGGTTTCACAGTTTTCATACGGATCTTTACTTTTTTTAACAGCATTGGGGTTTTTGACATTGACTCGGCATTCCAAAACTGACACTGGCCGTAGAGAAAAAGCAAGCGCCGTGCGCTATACAACCTCTTTTTCTATTCTGACGCGCCATAATAGAAAAGGAGGTTGAATATACAGCCCACGGTTCAATTATTGAATTTTTCATGCGGATCCCTAACTTTTTTGAAAATATTATATAGCCTATGTTCATCACGGAAAATTAAGGATTCTAATGGTGAAAGAATTTTTAAAATCGGTCCAGTAGTTTCGGAGCCTATTCAATTCAAACAAACAAACAAACAAACATACAAACAATCAAATCTTTCCTCTTTATAATATTAGTATAGAAAACAAATTTTGAATACAAAAAAGAATGTAGGTCTATACCTTAATTAAAACACAAACCTGTGTACATACAATTTATCATGCTATAGGTAACAATGATAAGTTCAGTTAAGGAGATTTAAAAATATTAGTAATAAAAATATTTAGTTTATAAATGTTTAATTATCGAAGTTTTTATTTTCTCATCATGTCCCTAAGTAGGTAGGTGTACCTAAGGTTGTACCTACCTTTGCTTCTGAACAAAAACATGATCAGTCAAGTGCGAGTGTGACTCGCCGAGGTTTTAGTTTTTACCTTTATCAAAGTGACTTTCTCTTTACTGTGTCTAAATTGCTTTGCCTTTGTAACTTGACTACCTACCCCTGCAAAGAAAAATACACTGTGGCGCAGCGAATGAAGGTCCGTTTGCGACGTAGAAGGTTGCAGGTTCAATTCCCGCCTTTGTGAAAAATGTTTACGGAACAGCAGATATTTGTTGAGTATTTTCTTTACTTAATAAAGTATTGTAATGTAGGTAGCTACCTAAACCCATTACCACAAGCTCTGCTTCCGTCAATTTGAGTTGGTATAGGCTAGTAGGTATTATGTTGTCTGTGGTCTATGTAACAAATGCTTCAAAGTATCAATAAATCGAAGTTTGTTGTAAATAACTTCATAGAAAATGGTTTAAGATTTGTGGAAACTATTCCTACTTTATGTTCTTTGCAGAACGAAGAAAATATTTAAAACTGCAAAAATATTTGAATTTCGCTCGAAACCTTGCAGTGCAGGTTTCGAATGATATAATCAAAATCAAAGTGCTTTATTTCCTTTAGACCTTAGTTTCTCATTTATGGGATCCTTTGTATAATATATTATATACGGGTCCCATAAATGTGATAAATTAAACGACCAAGTGCGTGTCCCTATCCTAAACTGCAAGTTCAACTTCGACGACCTCTGTGAAGCGGTGGGCGAAGGGCCGCATGCGATGCATGAGGTTGCGTGTTCGATTCCTGCCTCGGGACAAATATTTGTACGATATGCAGATATTTGTTCAGGGTGTTCTGGTCGTTTTCTATGTATAGTAAAAAATATCTATCTATTTAATAATATTGTATTATGTATATCAGTCATCTAGTACCCATAACACAAGCTCTCCTTAGCTTGGGGCTAGATGATGCTGTGTGGATTGTCCGGCATTATTTATTTACTTATTTATATTAAAGATTGAACGAACAGAGACACAACGGACAGTAAGCGCTGCGGGTGATGGTATTGCGGCGTTCTGGTACCAATCCGTGAGTGGGGTTTCGAGCCACTGTGCTTAGAACTTAGAACCATCTTGTCTCAAAAATCACATGAGGAAAGGCGAAGGTCCTGCTTTCATCCACCTCGTGTGTGAAACGGATGGTCTGATGTATGGAGTTGTGTCCTCAGACACAGCAGAGGGCTTTTCAATGCAAGTGGTTGCCATAGAATAAGAGAGATGGCGCTGTATGAAACTTAAGTGTCAAAAATTAGCAACAAAAAGAAACGGAAAATGTTTTATTTTATATGACACTAGCGGTCCGCCCAGGCTTCGCAGGGGTATTAATAAAAAAATTCAGAAATTATACACATGAACACGATGGGTTTCACAGTTTCACAACAAACAATCAAATCTTTCCTCTTTATAATATTAGTATAGACTTGAAATTTAAACTAGGCTTTTGTGCAGCGCCATCTAGTGTCAAAATATAAAGCGTGCTTGTTTTTTAAAATTGAATTATGAAAGAATTAATAAGATAATTATGAAAGGAAGTGAACAAGGAGTATTGCAATTAGAGTTTCTATTTGCAATACTCCTTGACCCTTGTTCACTTCCTTAAGACTTCCTTACATAATTCCGAAACCGGCATTGACGAGGTGTTGTGACTTCCACAACTTAACACCGTACGCATAAAATCTGGCATAAGTACCTACTCTTAAAATGTCCCATGCAGTATTTAGTGTCATTCGATAAATAAAAACCTCATATTTAAATACTTGTTTATTCTTACTCACTTAATTTATGTTTAGCAAATCAACTTTATGTCAGTATGAGTGCATTTTATATGCTTAAATAATCCTGTATATAATTTGTCTTGGACTTGATATAAAGTAATAAAACTGCATTTAATATTTTAACTTCTTAAACCGTAAATAACCTTTTACTATATTATTTTTCTAATTGTTATATTGATAAAATATGTATATTATTATTCGATATTTAATGCAGTTTCAATTACAAACCGAAAACCTATGAATCCGTCTCAGAGTAATGATTTGCTAACTCATGCCTAAAAATAAACCGTGTATGAACTTGATCATACGTCGTGGAAATCCTCAGCTGGCAATTGACCTCTACCATTATACATGACATTTCACAATGCAGAGATGTAACCGAGTTCAAAACAGGGGTTCACAAACAGAGGTTCTCAATTTTCAGTGTTTTTTACGAATATACTGCAACGAAAGTTGATCAATAAAAATTTATTAGAATTTTTCTATGAAGTGTCCGATTATAACATTTTCGAATTGGAAAAGGGTAAGTAAAACATGTAGATAAGGTAAATATAGAATATAAGTATGTCTGACAATGTGATCTATGAAACAAGTTAGTTAAAATCACAATTTAACCTACTTCGCAGGAAATTACTAGGTAGTAAAATGACAAAGACCAACCACCAATATCATTAAATATTATAAAATTACTTAAAGTTCGGGTGAACAGGCCTGAAAGTGGCGTCCAGCGTTCAGATAAATATTGTAAGAATCCTGCTTACATTCAAATAAGGCACCGAACTGTATGCGCTATAGCTAATCACCACTCTGAGAATAAATATGGTCTACACAAAAAAACATGTAAGACTCTTAAATCTATTATCACTAAAAAAACATAACAAAAGATATGCTAATGAATACATCTAAAGCAATATTTTTGTATTTTTTTTTTGTTTATAATTTTTCATCTCTCTTATATACATTTTATTCGGTCGGTGGTGTTTACAAAAATTGCGTGGATATAATATCTAATATGAAAAATACGAATTACAGGTCAAAACAAAAAGCTACATCTATACTTACTAAACTAATTTTACCCAAAATATAACACGAACAAATTCAGATCTTCTCGTCTAGCAAATAGACTCGCTGCAGAAAACAATTTAATATCCAAATAAACATATAACATCAAGCTCTATAACAATTTTAAATGGAAAATTGAATTACCATAGTCAAAAGTGGTAAAAAAATATCCGATTCGAAGAAAGTTTTTATAAGACTAAATAGAAAGCTTTAGAAAAACTACACACAGTTTAAAAAAAAACATAAATGACACACCATTCGAAATATTACCAGTATTATTACTAATGCAGGATGTGGCAAAAAATGGATACTGTATTATATGATGAAAAGCAAGGTATTAAATAATTTAATGATATAAGCTTGTTGTTCAGTCAAAATTCGTTCACCAACCATCGTAACCGCAAAAGAAAATGTATCTCGAAAATCCATTATTTGCCACACATTGCACTATTTCTATTTGTTTATTTCGAAGGAGAAAGTTAAATCTAAGCTAAGTACGAAAATAGAATTGATTTGTGATAGGTGAGTATTACTACTAAATTATCACTGGGTAGGTTAAGGCAATTCCTGTGAAAACTTTTAATATTGTGTGATTCCGGGTGCACACTTCAACCAGGGATTGGAATAAAAGATTTGTAAAAGTTTATAATTGATTATAGATATCAAATATAAAATAAAACAGTTAGTCCATGAGTGTTTTCCTAAAACATTATTGGTATAATCTAATTACTACAAACTTTACACTTTAAAGAAAAATTCGTTATGTTAAGAATTTGGTTTTTGAAATATCTATGAATTAGATTACTGGATATACACAAAAATATTAATTGATTGTAGCAAGACAATGCAGCCAATGTCTGTGGTATGGATATGGATCAGTTGAGCTACCTGTGGATCGTTTGCAACAGTCTTCAGTTAGCTAACTTGATTGATATTTGAACTGGTATTTACCCAGTTCCAATTTGTGTCTATTATTTGATTATAATTTTCTTTTGTTAATGGAGCTTAAATTTATGATAAGAATTCAACAAAGTATCCTAAGCAGTGGTTGAAATATGCACCCTATTACAACTACATACGGGAGCCGATATCAACAGTATTGGTCCGTGCTATACAATACATATAAAATATATTACGTCGTGTCAAATACAAGATATACATATAATTTCATTATTCATATATTTTATAGCTTCCGGTACCTATTAGACCTTATTTTAGCATTGTGATGTAAAAGGTCTAATAACTATAAAAGATCTATAAAATGTTAGGAATAATAGCGATAGCTACACGCAGAATACCTATTATCATAAAGATATAGAGATTTTTATGATGGTTTTCAAAAGATTGGTAATTATTTTTCCCTAATGTTAACAAAACAAAAGAGAAATGGAAATTTCCGAACTTGCTGTGTACCGTTTATCTTGATAGTCCATAGACAAAGGCCTAACAGTTATTTAGTGCCAGGTTAGAAAGTATAGGTATTCTGCGAGTACCCCAGTATACAATAATTTAACTTAATGCATCATTTTGTGTATTTTGAGGATTTTCCCAAGCCGCTGCTTGGCTGTCTTCATACCCTTTTTCAGTCTTGAATCTGAAAATTAACATAAATTAAAATCTCTAGTCCTTGCAGTCGGGCAAAATCGTGACGTTTCATCAAAGCCGATAAAAGTATACTCCTTAGTTTTCGAGTCGGGAGTATAACTCGTCTCAAACTTTTTTGTCGTCTAGATAATCTGATATTCTATAGTAAGCTATTTGAATGGTAGAGTAAAAGACAAGTAAAATATAAACTCACTCTTGTTATTTGGCGTAATATGTACGGGCGGCGGCGGCCGTTTGCTTTTCGTCGCCAAAACCGCTCGCTTCGCGTTCTGAAACAATTAGTTTTTATACAATCCAATTCTCGTGTTTTGTTTATATATTATTTCGCAAACTAATTTCCAACGTCTCGCGTCAGACGCGTCTAATCGCAACGTCCTACACAAGACACGTTAGTGTGTTCTTAAACCTGTC